>JAJIBD010008038.1:0-19039 GCA_021461705.1 Cryptotis parvus
TTAGCAAAATAGTAAATTACAAATCTCTATTGCTCCTCATCCTCCTCCACTCTCACTTTTCTGTTTTTTGTTTTGGAGCCACACTTGCCTATGCTCAGGGTTTTACTCTCTCTGCATTAGGGGTCACTCCCTGGTGGGGCTCAGGGCACCAAAGGAGATCCTGGGATCAAATCAGGTCCAGGATATGAAGGACAAGCACCCTACCAAAGTACAATCGCTCTGACTGAGTTCCCACTTTAAAAAGAAAAATTGACATTAACTACTTTCTGACAGCCTAAGAAAGCAATGTTAATGCACAGTACATAAATATCTCAGAGAAACATTACCATTGACACTGATGCGCCAATGTGCAAAATAATAAATGACATATTTACCATTTGTCTTGGTGGCAAAGAGGATTTAAGCATGGCATTGATTTAGTAGGTGATATATAAATTGGGTGACTTATGAATGATGATTGCTTTTTATTACGTATAGCCAGTCAACAGTTTTAGATGTTACCAAATATGTATTTTTTTAAAAACTATCTGGGTACAACATATATGCGATGTTGTAAATGAATCAGAAATTACCACCCCCACCCCCACAAAAAGGAAAGGAAAAAGAAATGACTCCTCAGAAGCCAAGTTAGTCCAGACAGTGTCCATGTCATCTGACCTCCGTTGGCCGCGCCCGAGTCACAGGCCCTAGAATAGCTCACTGGAAATCTTGCCCCAAATCAAGATGCTTTTTTTGGAATGTGACATTTCAAAATGAGGTATATTGAGCTGACACACAAATAAAATGAGCTGACAATTTTTTTCTGGTAAAGAAAAAAAATCTATCACTCCTAGAAAAAATTTTTTCTAGACTGCTTAACAAATAGTTTTTGAAAAGTTGAGCTACTGACAAGATAATTGTGCTGTGAATTCAGGTCCTGATTTCAAAGTTGTGTTCTAGGTTTCTTTCAGTTAGTATGTTGAGTGTGTCCTAGGAAATCTTGTGTAGCTTTATAAATATTTTCATAGGAAAATACTCTCTATGGTCATCATCACTTTCTAACTGTATTATGTTGACCACCATTTGCCCAGAGCTTTGGTTAATATCCACCACAACAAGCAAATAAATCAGAGTTCTTTCTGGTTTTTAAATGACAGTTTTATGAGGCTACATTTTTTGAATTTGTATACAGTACATGGGATCATTTTTCTTCTGTGTATGTAAAGCTTGGTTACATGGTGGAATCTTTCCTGGGGACTAACTTTATCTGCATACTTTTGGTCTCAGCAGACTAAAATCATTAGTGTTGGAAAATTCCTGGACAGTGGCTTGAGAGGTACATGGCCATAAAAGAGTATTTCCTTCCTTTTACTGCCTGACTTAGAAAAATAAGCTAATTTTAGTGTTATAAAATGCAAGCAAGAATTCAATTTTGGTGAGCCCTTATTTTCACTTAAACAAGTTCATCTTTGCCTTTACCTATAACACCTTTCAGTATTATCCTTTAATAAAGAGAATAGTTTACATAATGACACTTTTGGCATTGCAAAGAGACTTTGAAACTATTTTTTCTGTCCCACTTATACACTAAGTACATGGACAGGAAACGTGGTTTGGAAAATAATTCTATCAAACTAACGATCAGAAAACCAAATATTTTGGCCTTCTTTCCTTCACTGAATTCAGTTTTTTCCAAGTTTATTGTTCTATTCAGAGATTTCTCACCTATGCAAGGGCTCCTTAGATGTAAAACAGAGTATGAAATGGAGAGCTCTACGAATTACATTCTCAGTGACTCCATATTTTTTGTAGTATTTAATGATTCCCAGGGAGGTATGATCTCAAAATAATAATAATAAAATATGGCTTATATGAGAAACCTAAACAAGGTTATGCTTATGTAATATTTCTATGACAAGTTTAAAAAATATTAGCCTATGAAATAATATTCCCTTCATCTACAGTAGTGGTTTTCAACCAAGAGAGGAATAAGGTATAAAAACATATATCTATCTATATTATATATGTGTGTATATATATATATATATATATATATGTGTTGTTCCCAGAGAGTCTCTCAGACATGGGGCAGAGCTGTTCCTTGCTCTCCCTGTGCACAGCCGTTCATGAGGCAGTGGGGAGGCATGGCGGGTTCTAGCCCTGGCCCACCACCTCGGCAGAGCCTCACAACAAGCCAGACCACCACCCTCCACGGGCGCCGCCATTTTCCACATTTGGACTTCCCTCTCGTCAGAACTCCACCCAGCAGACCAGCCCATCACAGCCCGGATCATCACCACCCACCCTGCAGCAGCTTTTTTCCTCAATCCGGCCCAGGTATGCTGGTCCAGAGTCTCTCAGACATGAGGCAGAGCTGTTCTTTGCTCTCCCTGTGCACAGCCGTTCATGAGGCAGTCGGGAGGCATGGCGGGTTCCTAGCCCTGGCCCACCACCTCGGCAGAGCCTCACAACAAGCCAGACCACCACCCTCACTCCCACGGGCGCCGCCATTTTCCACATTTGGACTTCCCTCTCGTCAGAACTCCACCCAGCAGACCAGTCCATCACAGCCCTGGCTCGCACGGCCGCTTGGCGGCCGCGGGGTTCATCAATAAATGCTTTATTGGAGGTGTTTAAAAAAGAGTTTGCCTCCCGCTCGGCAAGCCTGGCAAGCTTCTCATGTTGTATTTTGATATGCCAAATTCCAGTAACAATTACATTAGGTCATTCCCATGACCTAATATAATGGTTTGAGGCTCTTTATGTTCCTGTAGCAAGCCGATGCCCCTGGCTCTACTGGCATGAGACAGGACATATGGAGATATTACTGGTGCCCGCTCTAGCAAATAGATGATCAATGGGAAGATCGTGATCGTGATCGTTGTTCCCAGATAGTTTCCAGTGCTAAATATATATATATATATATATATATATATATATATATCTACTGCCTGACTTAAAAAAATAAGCTAATTTTAGTGTTATAAAAATAACCTTTTTTTATTTTTGTGTTGGTTTTGTCTTGAGGTCTACCCCCCCCCCCCCCCCCCCCCCCCCCCCCCCCCCCCCCCCCCCCCCCCCCCCCCCCCCTATAACACTAATTTTATATAACACTAATTTTAGTGTTATATATATATTTAGCACTGGAAAGGAAAGTTTTGTGTTGAGAATTCATAGATTTCATCAGGGTATCATTGACATCAGGGAACTGGTCGTCAATAGCTTGTTTTCATAGACTCCAAACCAGGCCATTTAACTATCTTGTCTTTGAGAGTAACTCAGATCCAGACAAGTCAGCCTTTACAAAGGCAAGTCAGCCTTTACCAAGGTTCATGCAGGCTGCCCGATTCATTTAGCATTGCCACTGAATTTTGGTGGAAATTTATGCACTAGATAGACTATATTGACAAAGCAACTAAGACCAAACTGCTTCCCACTGTCAAGTATCAAGGTAGAAGTTTTCTCCCTCTTGTCTTCAAAGCATATTTGTATGGTACTGCCCAGGGAAATGTAGAACCCTGTCCATGGCAAGACCTGGTCTGCTTTAGAAGTTGCACAGGTTGAACCCAAAATCTCAGACAGATGATGTCTATTCCAACATCTTCAAGCAGATGTTGAGTACAAAGTGTGTGTGATTTTACAGGAGACATTACATATCCTTAGGCAATTTATTTTTCTTTACAGCATAAATAAAAGGAGAGAGGGAGAGAGAGAGAAGAAAATCTGTATGGTATATATTTGTTCATGATTACTGGTTGTATTATTGGGTGTATTAGTTTGATGGCACTGCCATAGCAAAGCACCATAAACTGGATAGCTTTGACAGCAGAAATGTAGAGCAAATTCTGGGGCAAAAGCCTGGTAATGCCAGGGTTGATTTATTATGACTGTGAGGGAGAATTCGTTCCTAGTCTCTTAGCCTCTGGTGGTCTATTGGCAATCTCTGGAATATCTTGTTATATAGTAGTGCCACCCATTTCTCTGCTTTCACAGGCCCCACCCTAGTGATTCCATCTTAATTTGATCATCTGCAAAATCCCTACTTCCAAAAATGGTCAGATTCACAGCATTGGGAGATTATTATTTTCACATCTTTGTGGGCCTCATAATTAGATTGATGACACTGGTTTGGTCCTTCTAGCTTTTGCATGTTAGTCACATTAAACTCTAAGTAGGTGGCATTGGAAAGCTACTAATGTAATTTCTGTAAAGATTATGAAACAGGGACAGATTGATAGCACAGCAGATAGGGTGCTGGCTTGCACACAGCCGACCTGGGTTTGATCTCCAGAATCCCATATGGTCCCCTGAGCCCTGCCAGTAGTGATCCCTGAGCACAGAGCCCTGAGTAAGTCCTGAGCACTGAAAGGTGTGGTCCCCAACAAATAAAAGTGTATCCCCAAAGAAGCAAACAAACAAAAGATAATATAACTAAAGAGCAGGACAGATAAATGCTGTTGGCTAGAGAAAACGTCTAAAATGAAGCTTTCTGAGTTTTGAATGTTCTCTTCATTTACATTAGATTCCTCTCTTGAAATATGCCCCTATTATCATGAGTTATTTCCTGTGCTTTTTGCTCCACAAAGCTATGTGTTAATGCATAGAATTCAAATTTTGGTAAATTTTGTCAGCTCAATCTGATACATTTTCACAATGACAGATAACCTATTCAGTAGGTACTTATGTCTTTAGCAGCTTTACATTCACAAGTACAAATGAATAATAGATGTCTTAATGTAAATAATACATACACATTTGGTTCTCCAATGAACTGAATCTAGTGGTCTTCTTCTGAATCACTGCCTTATCTGATTTCTCTACTATTGATTGAATCAGCTGTGCAGACAATCCTACTTTGTCATTAAAACAGCTGAAAACACCAGATTATCTCTTTCTGATCTCTTTCCACATAAACACAAATATTATCAAGGTCTTCTCAAATCCTCTACCTTACTTCAGAACAAATGGAAGGTGTTTGTTTTTTTAATTTTACTAACTGAAAAGGTGGCCCCTACCACTGATTTATTTGCCTGATCGTGAAAGTGTGCATTAACAATTTTAGGAATTAATTCTAAGAGCCACAGAAACATCAAGATAGTCTAGCTTGACTGTATTAGAACCAAATTGATTTAGGATTAATGAGAGACTGTCTGGAAAATACATTCAGAAAAAAGAAAATGGAGTTGATACAGCAGGAGCTAAGGAGGAAAGCACCAGGTCTCTGGTAGCTAATCACATCCAAGGAATAGGTAGCCAATCAGAATGTAGAAGGGGATACCTGGGGGGCAGGAATTTGGCAACAAATAAAAGGCAACACCAGTTTCCTCCCCAAGAGATGAGAGAAAGAGAGAGAGAGAGGGGGGGACAAAGAGAGAAGTGAAGTGACTTGAAGAAGGGAAGAGCTCTTTCTCGATCTCTGGCCAGCTGCTTCCAACTGGCTCCCTCCCTGTCTCCTTGGATCAGGTAGGGCAGCATGTCCAGGAACAAGGCTCAGCACGGATAGGCCACAGAAGGCCAGGCAAGGGCTGCTACAGGTATGGGCCAGGCTCAGAGGCCCAGGTTACGGTAGGGCTTGGATGCCCAGGATAGCCCAGGCAGGGCACGGATACCCAGGTACAGGGCAAGGTACTGATAACAGGAGTCTCACCCACGCTGTACAGGGTAGAGGCTAGAGACTAAGGAAAGCCAAGACAGACAACAAGGACCGCTGGGGTACAGTTGGGAGGCCCAGCAGCAGGCACTGAGAGAGCAGCACAGGAACAGGACCGGGCCATCGATGTGGGATGTGAGTAGACTGCATGGGACAGAACCAGGAACAGAGAGGCTAGACATTTGGAAAAAGGACCTGGAATCTTCTGTACATTAAACTAACTTTAGCCTTCTGAGTTTTTGTATGTAATTCTTTCATACAATCCTCAAGAACCCACTAGCACAGGCGAATCCACTTTCGCCTTAACGGAGTGTAGGATTTGGCATTGAACAATATCAGTAAAATATAAATCTCAGTAGTTCGATGAGCCTTCTGATGTCTCCAATTTTAAGTCAACTGGTGTGGGGGTTAGTGTTCTTACCCTATTGTGTTCGCATTCATTCATCTCTGAGTGGAGAACACAAAGGACTGGGTCCTAAGCACCTTTGCTTGCTCTCCAAATGCCCTAGAGAGAGTGCATCTCCTTATGCTTCAGAACTATCCAGGCAAGGAATCTTACATTCCATCTTAAAATAACCCTCCAAACCCCCCAGTCTTGACAAGAATTTCTATACTCCAAAAGGAGGATACACCATGCATTCACTCCCAGCTCTCTTCACAGTTTTTACTTTTGGATATCTAACCCAGGAGGAAGCAAAGAAAAGATGATCTAAACAAGCCAGTAAGCAACCTCATGTTAAGAAGATATTTATGGGCTACTTTCCAGCATGTTTTTTTTACAAAGTAACATTTTAAACATTCACATAAAAATAGCTGCATGTGATTTTCTATGCAGCAAACATGAAGTGTTTAACTGGACTAAGAGCTCCTTTTCTATTTACATAATGACCTATCATGTTTATCTTATTAGCACTGTAAAAATATTATTAGCCCCTCATAAATAAAGCTCTGCTCAAAGGCTACCCTCATTCCAGAATCACTAATCTCTGTTAACACCACTTTGGTCAAGGTCCTGTACCAGCTCTTAGGATTTCAACCCCTATCGGTCAAAAGAAGAAGATGGAAAAATTCTTAATAAAATGTTAGAAGCTACAGGTGGGAAATAAAGAAGCTCTTGTGACCTATAATCTTATTCTCTCATAAAGTCACCACAAGAGCACAGCTGAGTCTGCAGTTGAAATTAGACAACACACTAGTGGCTTTTCAATCTCAACTTTTCCAGTTCGATGTTATCATTTTCAGTGAAGAACAAATGAAGGATACAGCAGCTCTTGCCCAAGATGTTCTCTCTGGGTTTAATCAGCCCACTCAACCACATGAGTAACTCGACCTCACAGTCTTTTATTCCCATTTATAAACAGTGTCGATGGATTTTTGCTGGTCTGTTCATAAACAACAGATTCTCAACATGTTCTGTTTGGGATCTCTGTTTTTCTTCTTTTTAATTCTAACTCTATCTGAAGAAAATATTTCATTTTAAATATTTACTATGAAGTCAGTTTAGGTTTGTAATGCGGATTGTTATGAGAGCATGAAACCTAAAACCTAGGTGTCACCCCAGTGGTTTTCTGGGCCCTTCCAATATACGGTTCCCAGACTGACACTGTGTAAAACTTGCCTAGAAAGGCGTATATGTGTTTCTGTGTAAATGAAAGCACTAAAAATGACCAAGTTCCTTGGAGCTGGGTCCTGCTTGGTACTAGCCAGCTTTTGCTTTGCCCTGTCACCACAGCCCTAGACAAAGGGGAAAATCTCCCACATTTTTTGCAAAAGACAACAGGATCTTAAGGAATAAATACCATGTTACTATACTATGTTTCAAACTGTTGGCTGGTGATGTTCATTTTTTTTGGTTTACAATGCAAAAAATGATCACCATTGACATGCTGTTCTTTCCTTCATAAACTAGTATTTTAGGTTTCTATTCTATGAGATATTTAGTAAAACATAAAATAACAAGACTGGAAAGAAAGATGCTCTGTGGAAATGAATGGAAATCTGGATATCTGGAAAATGATGAATGTCAATTTTCTATGGTCAATTTTTATTCTTACTCATGTAAAGTATCTTATTAGTTACTACATCACCTCAGTTGTTGCATTTTAAAAAAGATGTACCATGGATGCTAAAATACAAAACAGATTCAGACTTTGAATTCTAAGATTTCTTCTTTAAACTAAAATGTTATGTGTTCTGGAAAACAGAGTCTTTTACACATATTTATTATTTTCCTAAAACTTTGTCATGTATTCTACTTAAATATTATTATTTGAAGAACAAACTTTATAGATCTAATTTGCTTTCATGCATTTTCATAATGTTAATGCTTGGATTTAACCTAAGCTTATGATGTGCCATATGTCATTTTCATCCATTCGCTATATACAGGACAACTTGTTTAAGAATAGTTGACTCTGTGAGTAGTTTACTTGACAAATTATATCAAATATTTGCTTTCTGAAATCCTTAGAATCAGCTGAGTATAATTGTATTTCATGTTGAAAAATAAATAAATACAGGACTAAGGAAGTGCTATCATTAATTTGTCAGAAAAGCAAGTTGTCATTTCTGAAAATTTAATGTCATTGCAGCTCTATTTCCTATAGCAAAGGAGCACTATTGCTAATAGACTTCAGAGCTCGAAATAAATAAATCTTTGGAATCCTGTTGCATCTCTTGGGGTGTGACATTTGACAGTCTTTTTATAGCACAGAACGAAACAAGTTTGTGAGCTGGAATTCAATTGTGGTGTATTGATTCCTTGCATCAGTCATTATTCCCTGCTGATTGACAGCTGAAAATTGGTTACGTTAAGTATTTCATATGTTATATTGGCTGACATTTGCTTGCCTGCTCCTGTGTCAATATTGTTGTAAAGATCTCCAGCTTTATGAGATAGCAATAGACACTGACTGTGGCTTTTGTGTGATGTTCCAGTGTTTTTCCTGACATAATTTAAGACATATTAAAAACCAGCAGCATCTTCCCTCTTGAGAAGCTTAATGCCAATATTATTGTCTTCCAGGGGAAGATCATGTATGCTCATAATCGGGTGCTAATTTCCACCCGTGCGCTCATGTTTAGGCATTAGGCACTATAACTGTAAAATTGAGCCTTCTTGATTGATTCATGTCAAGCCTCATCTCGGTTCCTGCAGGGGAAGTCATCCGCTGACCCTTTTTTACACTAAAAAAGAAGAGATTTGTGTTCCTTTCTTTCACCTGGAACCATCAAATTGACTGAATAATCTGTAATACATTAGCACTGACATTTGTTAGGGGAGAATTAAATAAGACATAGTAATCATTCGCTAGACTAAAAATTGTGTTTGATTTCCAGCAGGGTTCTATTAAAGCAGTGACAGAAATCACCTCTCTCTTAAGGTAGAAAATCATGAATATTTTGCACATTAATGATTTAAGTTAGCTCATTAATTGCTTATAGGACCTATTTCTCCAATATGAGTGTTAAAGGATAGGAAGGTCTTAGTTGAAGGTTAACATCCAATTGTGATTAGGGTGAGCCACTTGCAGTAAGAAAAAAAAACTATAGATTCCTAATTGTCCTCTTGCTCTTGGTAGTCTGATGTAAAAATATTCCTTGGGATGTTAATCAAAAAATGGTCTATTATCTATTCTTCAACTCACTTGAGAAATATAACAAAAAGTGAGCTAAGACTCCAAGTATGAGATTTGATTCCTGTTTTTCATTATGTTGCTTAACATTGTGGTGTTTTAGACATTAGATCAAGAAATCTTATGACTCCCTCTTCCTGTTTGAAAGCATGAAGGACTCATCACCCAGCTACATTTGAAGCTATTCCTGAGCTGTGCTTCCTACTCATGGTTCTCCATTGTCAATGTGGGTTCGAGTTACACCCTTTATAATTCACATATGTATGCTCTGAAAAACCACAGTGTTTAATATTGAGTTTGTGTGGACTCATTTTCAAGATGGTTCATTCATAAGTGATTATGTGAGCATGTTTTCCATTAGGAGTTCACACTTCTCAGAAGTACCTCTTCAAAGTGGACCTTTCCCACTTTTCACTCTATTTGTTGAAGCAGTTGTCAGATTTGTTAATTGGGGTTATTGCAAAGTACTAACATGCCTGTGTTCTAGATACTCTGTGCTGTGCAAAGCAATTTTGGGAAAGGAACTGAGTAACTTTTTGCAAAAAAAGGAAAAAATATTCATCTTCTTTGAATCATTATAAAGAAACCCAGAAACTTAATAAAGTATAATGGAATATTTGTGAACTAGTGGAAGACCTTACCAATTTATAAAAAAAAAATCTTAGTCTAAGAGGATAAAGTATCAGTTTCATTTTTATTTAATTTGGGAAATTAAGTTTGTCATTTGGAAGATGGCATATTTCAGTCCATAAATTTCAGGAACATTGTAAATAACTTATTCTCAGCCAGGAACCTTGCTATGGATTAAATTTGCTAGCTATAGGACGTGAAGCTTGCTCTTCTAGCATCTAGTCTCTTGGGAGAGAGAGAGTGACATGCATACAATAAAGTTGAGTGCTTAAAAAACTGCAATTTTTATATATTTAATACATTGATTACCTAACTTATTTGCACTCTGATTTGGTAAGCATAAGCACATCAATTTATCTTTTAGTACCATTTTTGTATCTTCCACCAGAAAACTAAATTGCAGAAGGGAGTGTTACATAATTTATGGGATCAGAACCAAATACTTGACAGTTTATGTAGTGTCTCTGAAGCTATTCAATAACAAAAGCACATATTCTAAACAGAGAAGACCCTATCCTTGCATTACCAGTCTCTATAAATGCATTTTTGAAAACATGATATCCAATTTTCTTCTCAGTCAAAAAGCCTGAAAGAGTCCTGAGACACTTCAAACATTACACATTTTCACTGAAATGTCCAGGTAAATCAAAGTCAGGCAAACCTATTATCAGCAACTATAGAGTCAAAAAAAGAACACCAAATATGGAACCAGTATTCAAATCATTGGGGCCTGAAATTTCTGAGCTTATGAAGGAATTTGGACCACACCATCACCCCAGGACCAGATATCTCCACTAGTTGGTAACTCCCTGAGTTTGCTGCCAATCTGCCTTACACACCAGTTGGGAGAACCCTGTTTATCCCTTTGCCAAGATTTTCAGGATTTCCATAGTGATTCCTGTTATCTGGATATGGAGAGGTTGAGTCAGGTGATCATTGGCCATGAGAGGCTCTCTCTTCACCTCAAAACTTCCTGAGGTGCAATAGTTTACTGCTTTTGGACTATACTTTTCCATTTATTTTTACCCTTTGTGTCATGTTTTTACACTCAGAGAAGGAAAGAACTCACTTTTCATTCCATTTGAAAAATCATGACAGAAGCTGAGAATAAAATAGCTAGTCTTTTGATACATCTGAAATCCTCTCACTACAAAGAGCCTATGATTTCTGTAAATAACAATGAATTCAGTGTTCAATTATGGTCCACTCTTCTTTATTAAGAATGAGTAGGAGTGGAATGAAGAAAAGTACCCCAGCATGCAAGGAAATGAATTTCTTCTTCAAGGTATTCTAACTTCATTGTATTTGATTCAGGGCCACACTTGGCTGTGCATTGGACTATTTCTCAGCTTTGTGCTCAGGGTGACTCTTGGAAATTCATAGGGAACGACATGATGCTGGTGATCACAACTGGGCTCCTGCATTGCAGCAAAGTATGTTTTCAGCCTGTTGAACATTCTCTCTGGCCTCACATTCTACCTTTTGAGATCATACTTCTAAGTGATCTTAAAGCCTTGTATTATGTAACCCTTCAGTTTACAGCAAAGGAAACTAAGACTCACCTCACCCCAATTAAACACTTCATTATATACTGTCTTACTCTAATTGCCTCTTGCACATATTACATTTCTAACAAGACTGTAAGCTCTTTGATAGCAGAGATAATTACCTTCTGTGTTTTTATCTCCCTCACAGCTCTTAATACTTGTTGATTAAATGATTGATTTAATCAAGGATGCACTCTCTCTCTCTCTTTTTTATCCCTTATGCTTCTAAGATCATCGGTCAGGTCACAGACAGAAGCACTTGTGGCAGAAGATGTTGTTAGTATGTAAAGAATTTGAATTATTTTAATATAGTGTACTTGGTTAATAAAGTAACTAAATAAAGTCAAATAACTCAATAATTAATGGAATAAAAATCAAGAGGAAGGATTATGGAAGGAATTTAAATTAAAAAAAATAATTAGTTTACAAAGATGGTGATCACTACAAATGGACCTTTGTTCACTATAAAATTGCTAGAAAGTCACAAAATCCATTTATTATCTATTTTGAAAATGCATGCTTCCATACATTTGCATAAGTATAAAAGCATAGGAAATTACTCTTTTGTCTACCTCAAGTAAAGATCAGAACATAGGAAACTGAGAAGTCAACACTTGTCAGTCTAGATATGTGTTGTTAGGTGTGTAGCAATAAGTTCTCTAAGTATACACATTTATCCTTAAGATTATTTTATAAGGGAAAATATGGGGAGTATATAAATGCTTTGATATCTTGTTCAGATGAACAGCATATAAATAATTTTAGATTCAGGTTGCTGGTCATTTTAATGCTTTCCTATGCACTATGTTTTCTAAACACTGGGCAAAGTCACAAATAAACTCCATTGTACTATAAAATTACATAAATATTTATGTTACTGATCAATTTGAGAGATTTTTAAAAGAAAAGTAGTCTTCAAAATTATCTTTTAAATTATTGATATATTTCATGTAAAGATGACACATAATGTAGTAAATAATCAGTAGGTGTTTCCTAACTTGAAGAAAATTATATTAAATAACTTTACTTTAGTAAATAAGTACTTGTGGACAGAATTCTATTGCTCTTACATTTTCATTTGTGACATCACTACTCAGACATTTTCAAATAGATGTTTCTCTTGAAATAAAGGCAACAATAGAGCCCAATTTAGTTTACTTCATTCTAATATTTCTTTTGGAGACACTTCTAAATTCTAAGATAAATGAAATTATCCATAATTAGATGCTTAACTACTGTTTTTATATTACTTTTACATTAAAGTTCAATGCAGACTCAATGTATGCCGTTATGTAGGTAATAAATTTTTTAGAACAATGTAATCCCTTGTATAAGCAATAAAGGTTTTTTTTCTAGACTTTATGTAAAGTCAGTCTTCAGTTTTACACTTAACATATTATCTATGGATTATAAGCAAATGCTGGGGAAGGGCAGCCTCACAAGTTTCTGATAGCCATGGTCAGTTAATCAGAGAGAAAGTCAAAGTCAATAACATAGAGTCAAATTTACAAAATCAAAGTGATGAGAATTTCCACAAAAACAAAACACAAGTTGGAAAGAACAGTAGTTCCAAGATGTTTCTGTGAAGGAAAGAACAGAGGAGAGTAAGAGATGAACAGACCCGCAGACAAGGGGACCCAAAACTACTCAGATAAAAGTTCTTGATGAAAAATTTGTGGACAGCATTGGGGTAAGGGGGCAACGGAACTGAAATTGGGTGATGTTTTGCTTGACACTTGAGTCTAAGATTTGCTGGGAGTACAAGGTAAAGGAGTTGTAGAGGAGTACTTTGTCCATGGATACCCTGGCATATTCCTACTAGGGGTATGGAGAGACAGAGACAGAGTGGGAAGAGAGAGACAGAGAGAGAGAGAGAGGGAGGAAGAGAAAAAGAGAGTTACATACATCTGTATTAGAGGGACAGTGCCAAGTGTGGAATCAAACTGACGAAAAAGTATAGCAAAGGAGAGAACCTAGAAAAGGTTGGGTAGCTTATTCCTTCACCTTCTGAAAGACATTTAGTTTACTTCAAAGGTTTGGCAATTATGTTTAAAGCTTTTCTAACATTGCAGTGTAGGTTTTTGGTAGTTTTTCAACTCCTTTAAGTACCACAATTACCAGATCACAGGGTAAATATTTTCAGTTTTCAAAATGTGTTATAAATTGGTTCTACCTTTAGTATTTCTACCAGTATGACACCAATGATAAAAGTAATGATATTGGTGCAGTGAGATAGTACAGGGTTAAGGCACTTGCTGTGTACACTGATATCTCTGGCTCAATTCCAGCACTGATTCTAATCCCCAAACATTGCTGGGAGTTTTCCCTGAGCACAGATGAGTCAGGAGTAAGCCCACAGTGCTCCCTTCCCCATAAAAAAGAACAACAAAAATGGAAGGGACCTGTGAAGAAGGCTCAAATGTCCACAATGACTATCCATGTTGATCTGAGATGGTTTCCAAGAACAGGCTAATTACCCCCTCCTCCTCCCTACCATGCTAGTCATTTTATCTATTTTCTATCATTATACATAATATAATAGTCATGCAGATCAGATTTCCAAAAGGCATCAGATGAGGGAGTTAATGATTATGGTCCATAATATGCAACAAGCAAACATGGCAAGACCAAAATCATGAAGATGAGGGGACCAGAGCGATAGTACAGTGGCTAGGTCATTTCCCTTGCATTCGCCTGACCCAGGTTTGATCCCTGGCATCCATATGGTCTGCGTAGCACCAGGAGTAATTCCTGAGTGCAGAGCCAGGAATAACCCCTGAGCATCGTTGAGTGTGACCCAAAAAAAGCAAAAAAAGAAAAAATCATGGAGATGGAATTTAACCCAGGTATACTTATTTTCTTTTGTAAGTACTTTATTATACCACCATGAGATATACAATTACAAAGATCTTCCCAAGATGTTCATATTTGGGTTTCAGTCATACAGAATTCCAGCAACCATCCTTCCACCAGTGCTCATTTCCCACCACCAATGTCCCTGATTCCCTCCTCCCTCCCCTAGCCTGCCTCTATGGCAGGTTCTTTATTTCTTTCCCTTTCTCTCTATCTCTTTCTCTTTTCCTTCCCTTCCACATTGTGGATTACAATGCATACATTAATTTGTATGGAGCAATAAATCCCTACGGATAGCTAAAACCCAGGAATACTTATTACTTACATTGTCATATCTTCTTAAATGCAACATAGTCAACTCTCACAGTTTTATGAGCCGAGTAAGGTACTTTTGCCCCTAACATTTCTCTAGATTCTTTCGTGAGTAGCTTGAATAGTTCATGGTATGTCAGCAGTAATGATGTGGCTGTCCAATTTAATCTTAAATTGGATTAATAGAAGAAAAGTGCCATGCAATAAATTGAAATTATGTACCTTGTATCTTGTGTTAGTCAGATCACCTATGAAGTTTAGAATTATGGGGGAAAGTACTTATGAATGAACCCTGAGTACAAAACCAGGAGTAATCCCTGAATACCACTGGTTGTGTCCACTGCCAGATAAAAATGAACTGTATAAATCATCAATTCTCAAAATGGTTTTAGGATATATGGAAGAAAAAGTAGTTAATTTTGGAAAAGATAAAAAAGTTAAGGAAAGAGGGAAGAGCGGGAACTCCATCAACGGGAACCAAGGCAAACTGCCTTGGTTTCAACGCTGACCCCTTGGGTGCTGCGCTCCCGGGACTGGCTGCAAATCTATCCCATAGGTGTGTGTGTGACCCCTGCGTCTCCAGCGGACCCAAGTTGCCCCAGGGAAGAGCGGAAACTCCATCAACGGGAACCAAGGCAAACTGCCTTGGTTTCAACCTGCAGACCCTTTGGGTGCTGCGCTCCCGGGACCGGCTGCAAATCTACCCCACAGGTGTGTGTGTGACCCCTGCGTCTCCAGCGGACCCAGGTTGCCCCAAGGAAGAGCGGAAACTCCATCAACCGGAACCAAGGCAAACTGCCTTGGTTTCACATGGACCCCTTGGGCCCTGCACTTCCTAGAACATCCCAAAACTCAAAACCGTACAGCCGCTAGCGCGACCCTCTTACTACCTATCTTGCATGAGGTACCAGTGAACCTTGGTTCCTACGTCCTTGCTACCCACCCAAACTCTGCAAACAGACCAGATACCTACTAACTGTACTATCTAGTCACACAAGACCCCACATTTGCAACCTACAATAGTCATAATGGTAAAACAACGCAAAATTCCATCAAGCTCTGTGAGTGAAGTCACTAGTCCAGATGAGCCAAGCAATACCAATGAGTTGTATAACCTCTCTGATAAGGAATTTCGGAAAGAAATGCTAAGGATTCATAAGGAATTCAAAGAAGCAATGGAATGCAAACTCAATAAAATACAAGAGAACATGATAGAAGAAGTGAGGAAAATGCAAATGGAAATGACAGATATTAAAAATGAGGTAAATGAAATGAAAAAAAAACAGTGGAAAGCCATCATAGCAGAATAATAGCTACTGAAGAAAGAATTAGTGATCTCGAAGACGAGTTCCAAAGATTCTCTACACAACACCAGAAGATAGAAAAAAAGACTCACAATTACCGAGCAGACAACAAGAGATAATCGGGATGAAGCCAGAAGAAACGACATACGGATCATTGGGGTCCCAGAAAGGCAAGAAGAAAACCCTGATGAAGAAGAAACTGTCAAAGCCATCATTGCTGAGAAGTTCCCGGAACTAAAGAAGCGCTTGCCTCAAGATCCAGGAGGCCCGTAGGATACCTGCTAAAAGAAACCCCAACAAGAATACTCCAAGACACATCTTAATTAAAATGACAAAAACTATAGATAGAGATAGAATACTGAAAGCAGCAAGATCAAAGAAGGATATCACATACAAAGGAACATCTCTAAGATTTACAGCAGACTTCTCTGATGAAACACTCCGAGCCCGAAAACAATGGTGGGATATTGCGAAAAGGCTCAATGAACTGCAGGCCTCACCAAGAATTCTTTACCCAGCCAGACTCACATTCAGATATGAAGGAAAGATACACAACTTCATGGATAAGCAACAACTCAGGAACTTCATGGACTCAAAACCAACTTTAAAAGAAGGACTGAAGGGTCTGCTGTAATATGACCAAACCCATAAGCACAACAAGCACAAACAGAAAGATGACACAAAGTCCGATGAGAATAATCTCTCTCAATGTCAATAGTCTAAATGCACCAATTAAGAGACACAGAGTAACAAAATGGATTAAAAATTGGACCCAACATTCTGCTGTCTACAAGAAACGCATCTGAATAATCAGAACATACACAGACTCAAAGTCAAAGGTTGGAAGACCACTCTCCATGCAAACGACTCCTCCAAAAAGGCTGGTGTGGCCATATTAGTATCAGATAGTATAGACTTCCAGGCTGAAAAAGGCTAGAAGGGACAACGAAGGCCATTTCTTATTACTTAAGGGGTATGTACACCAGGAAGAAATTACACTACTAA
Source organism: Cryptotis parvus (assembly GCA_021461705.1). NCBI lineage: Eukaryota > Metazoa > Chordata > Mammalia > Eulipotyphla > Soricidae > Cryptotis > Cryptotis parvus. Next base: position 16,916 of record JAJIBD010008038.1, read on the forward strand.
ACATATATGCACCCAACGAGGGGCCAGCAAAATACATAAAAAAAACTGCTAAGAGACCTCAAAGAAGACATTAACAGTAGCACAATAATAGTTGGAGACTTCAACACTGCTCTATCAATGATGGATAGATCAACAAGACTGAAACTCACCAAGGAAATATTGGCCCTGAAGGGAAGAAAATGGAAGAAAGAGAGCTAGTGGATATATACAGGGCTTTTCATGCCAAAAAAAGCTGAATACACATTTTTCTCTAGTGCACATGGAACATTATCCAAGATAGACCACATGCTGACCACAAAGCATACCTCAATAACATTAAAAAGATAGAAATTGTGTCAGCTATCTTTTCAGACCATGATGCACTGAAAATGGAAGTTAACCGTACACAGAAACAGGGGAGTCAAACCAAACACCTGGAAACTGAACAGCTCACTCCTGAACAACAAATGGGTCATAGAAGAAATCAAACAGGAAATCCAAAGATTTCTGGAAACAAATGAAAATGAAGACACCAACTATAAGAACTTGTGGGACATGGCAAAAGCCGTGTTAAGAGGGAAGTTTATAGCTCTGCAAGCATTCATCAGGGAAACAAGAAAGGGCCCACATAAATAACCTGACTACACAGCTGAAGACATTAGAAAAAAGACCAACAAAAGGAGCCCAACTCAGGCAAAAAAAAAGGAAATAATAAAACTTAGAGAGGAAATCAATGAGTTGGGAACCAAAAAAAACAATCCAAAAGATTAATGAAACCAAGAGCTGTTTTTTTTAAAAAAATAAACATGATTGACAAACCATTGGCAAGACTTGTAAGGACAGGGAAAGAGAGAACACAAATAAACAGAATCAGAAATAAAAATGGTGACATCACAACAGAAACCACAGAAATCCAAAAGATCATCAGAGATTACTTTGAGAGCCTGATGCTTGAAACATGAGAACCTAGAAGAAATGCATCAATCCCTGAAGTCCTATAACCTCCCAGGGCTGAAACAAGAAGACCTCCAATACCTGAATAAGCCTATCACCATTGAGGAAATAGAAACAGTAATTAAAAGTCTTCCCAAACACAAAAGCCCAGGTCCAGACGGATTCCCTAGTGAACTCTACCAAACCTTTAAGGAGGACCTACTGCCAATCCTTTTCAAGCAATTCCAGGAAATAGAAGAAACAGAAACACTCCCAAACAGCTTCTATGAGGCACATATCACCCTGATACCCAAAGCAGGGAGAGACAACACAAAGAAAGAAAACTACAGACCAATCTCCCTGATGAACACAGATGCTAAGAACTTCAACAAAATACTAGCAAACAGAATCCAAAGACTCATCAAGAAGATTATACATCATGACCAAGTGGATTCATCTCGGGAATGCAAGGATGGTTCAACATTCGCAAGTCAATCAAAATAATACATCATATCAATAAGAGAAAAAATAAAAACCATACGATCCTATCAATAGACACAGAGAAAGCATTTGACAAGATCCAGCACCCGTTCATGATTAAAACCCTCCAGAAAATGGGAATTGAAGGGACTTTCCTCAAGATAGTTACAGCCATCTACCAAAAGCCCACAGTGAGCATCATTCTAAATGGGGAAAAGTTGAGAGCATTCCCCCTGAGATCAGGGACAAGACAAGGTTGCCCACTCTCACCCCTTTTATTCAATATAGTACTGGAAGTACTTGCGATAGCAATCAGAGAAGAAAAAGGACATCAAGGGCATCCAGATAGGCAAGGAAGAAGTCAAGCTATCATTATTTGCAGATGACATGATATTATACTTAGAAAACCCTAAACTCTCTACCAAAAAACTCCTAGAAACAATAAGCGCATATAGTAGAGTGGCAGGATAAAAAATCAACACCCGAAAGTCGGTGGCTTTCCTATATACAAATAACGAAAGAGAAGAAAGGGATATTAAGGAAACTATTCCATTCACAATTGTGCCACAGAAATTCAAATACCTAGGAATCAACTTACCCAAGTGTGTAAAGGACCTGTACAAAAAAAAACTACAAGACATTGCTCCAAGAGATAAAAGAGGACACAAGGAAATGGAAACATATTCCCTGCTCATGGATGGGGAGAATCAACATTGTCAAAAATGGTAATAC
>JAJIBD010008039.1:0-77574 GCA_021461705.1 Cryptotis parvus
AGAGAGAGAAAAAGAGAGAAAGAAAGAGAGAGAGAAAAGAAAGAGAAGAAAGAAAGAGAAGAAAGAAAGGAAGAGAGGAAGACCTGCCACAGAGGCATCTAGCGGGAGGGGGAAGGAATATGGGGACATTGGTTAAAAGTGCACTGGTGGAGGGATGGGTGCATATGTTTGAAACCCAATCATGAACAGCTTTATAACTGTATACCTCACAGTAGTATAAATTTTTTTTTTAAAAATAAGATGAACAAATGAAAACAAACAGTAATTAGCAAGGTGAAAGACTAAAATCCACCGTATTATTACAGTAAATGTAAGTAGACATAAAACTGGACATAAAAAGTCCAATAAAACAGAAATTACCAAACGGGAGTTATAAAACAATACCGAACTATATGCTGTTTATATAGGAAATACTTTAAACTATGAACATATGGAGATATAACTTGACAACTAAAATAAGGTAAGAAAAAGTATAACACAGTATTAGAAATTACAAGAAAGAACACAGATATATTAACATCATTCAATGATACTATCAGATCAAAGAAAATAAGAATATTTGATAATGACAGTAAGATCAATTCACCAAAAACTCCCAACTATTAACAAGAGCTTTAAAATAAATAAAACAAACTGACATAACTAAAGGCATAGACAGACATAACTAAAGGCATACTAAGGGCATAGGCAAATCCCGTAGTGTTCAATGCCTCCCCTCTCAGTGATTGATAGAAGAAACAGATACAATTCAGTAATAACAGATTTGAACACAAATATCAAACATCTTGACATTCATTGGTCATTAAACTTAACAACTAAAGAATGTGGAGTTTAAAAAAATTCACTAGAAGAGACCATATGTTGGGTCATAAAGTTTCAATAAGTTGCAAAGCGTTGAAAGCAAAGTATATTTTCTATACATAATAAAGTTAGATTTGAAATCAATAGTATAAACCTCTCAGTATTTTATTTTTAAAAAACTCATTTAAAAACTCATTGCTGGGGGCTGGAGCGATGGCCCAGCGGGTAGGGTGTTTGCCTTGCACGTGGCCGGCCCATGCTGGCCTGGGTTCGATCCCTGGCATCCCATATGGTCCCCGAACACCGCCAGGAGTTATTCCTGAGTGCAGAGCCAGGAGTAACCCCTGAGCATCGCCGGGTGTGACCCAAAAAGCAATAAATAAATAAATAAACAAACAAACAAATAAATAAATAAAGATCCCACATCTGTGTTCATTAAAAAAAAACTCATTGCTTAACCCTTTTCATCCAATTTATTTTACATTTTCTATGTATTTCAATTTTTTCTCACATTCTCTTTTTATTGAACTTTAGATACATTGGTTACCGATAGTGTTCATGTTTCTGGCTTTAGTAAGACCTCTGCCACACTACAGATGATGCAGGCCCACCCCTAGAGACTTGGGGACCTCCAAGGCCATACCGGAAGTGCTCTAGGGACTATGTGGCGACAGAGACCAAAGCAGAGTCTGTCAATGCAGGAATGTGCTTTAACCCCTGAACTATCTCTCTGACCCTCCACCACTATTCTTATGTTACTTTTAGTTGTTGGATAACAGGACAAGCTAGCTTGGGATCTTTTGCTATTTAATCTGCTTATAGTTTAAACTATTTGCATGTTCTTAAGTCAGGGTTCATGCTAGTAAGATCTCTCTTCTCTGTAAACACTGATGGAGGGTGTGGCAGTTACAAGAGTCATTTTGACTCTGAATCAGTAACTTCTGAAATACTACTATAATCTCTACTATGATTTCAATGTTATCTAGATTGGGCACAATTCCTCTTAATACCACTGATCCCAGTGTTGTACAGTTAGAATTTACCAGGAGACTACCATCCTGGCTACGTTGAGACTACTGTTTTAGACTGAAGGAAGGATCATACTAGTTTGCTCTCAAGCAGGTGAGCATGACCCTTTGCAGTAAAAAGACACACTCAGAATCACCTTGGTGCAGAACAGAAAATAGATGGATCTTGTGGGCACCATCTAGGTTGCATGAAACTAATTAAATTATGATGTGTTTCTCCCCATGAATATACATCCATTGAGTTATATTTCCTTTATACCAGCTCTCCCTCTCTCTCCCTCTCTCTCCCTCCAGTGTTTTAAGAGATAATATCTGAGAAATGGACTAGTCCCTGGCATAATCATTTATTTTCGAACTAAAACAAGTGTGATACACCCTAGGGTGAATTAGTTTCTACCCATAGAAGCTAATTCTTTGACTTTTTGTTGACATTACCCTTCCTGAAGATAGGATTACTTTTGGATATATAAGGGGTCTGCGGCTCCACCCAGCAGACCAGACTATCACAGCCCAGCTCGCGTGGCCTCTAGCGGCCACGGGGTTCATCAATAATTGCTTTATTTAGAGGTGACCTCAAGAGTATGCCACCCGCACGGCAAGCTTGGCAAGCTGCTCGTGTTGCGTATTTGATATGCCAAATACCAGTAACATTTTTATTGGGTCATTCCATGACTTAATATAATGGTTTGAGGCTCTTTTATGTTCCTGGAGCAAGCGGCTGCCTTTGGGTTCTACTAGCATGAGACAGGGCATATGGAGATATTACTATATTACATTCTAGCAAATAGATGATCAACAGGAAGATAGTGATAGTGATATAAGGGGACTGACTTGAGGTACTGGGACCCACTTTGGTGGGAGACTTGGGCCTGAGTGTATGGTCTAAGTTCTGGCCAAGAGCTAGAGGTCTGGGGAATCCCATTATCTTGGATTGCAGTAGCAGAGCTTGCTTTTATTGGCAATTAGTAAAAAGCCTTTTGGAACTGCGCTAGACTCCTGAGTTTTCATACATTTCCTGCCAGCATCAGAAGTAGAAAGGAACCTCGTTTCCTGATATCATGGGGTACCCCAGTGGCTCCCCAACACCTCGTAAACATCATCCTGTACTTCTTCCTATGGCTGATTGGTTAAAGGCAAAAAAAAATCTTATTGATCCTCAAATCTAGGACTTTTAAAATATTTAATTCAGTACATGGGTAATTTAACTGACTATAGCAACACTATTATGGGCATTGTTGCAAAGCACTCTAAAGTCATAGGTCCTTGCAAGTGAGCTCTAAAAATACTGAGATAGGTAGGTTTTAAACATGTGGAATGAAGGCAGAAGAAAAAAGCTTTGACCCATGATCAGAAAGTTATTAAGTTATAGAACCAGAAGTGATCAGAATAACCAGCTCAGGCAATCTAAATCCTTTGTTATATTTCTTAATCACAGTTTTTGATTCAGTACTCACAGATTTGTAGAGGACAGGAGAACAAACAGGTAAATGCAGATATTTTGACCCTCCCATTTATAGTGTATCTAAAACCAATATCCAAATCTAGAGATAATAATTTGCCTTATGTGCCCATTATAAAGTTGATTTATAAACAAATACACAATAGCTGAACATATATTATAAAAATAAGCTATAGTGGTCAGTGAGATAGTATAGTGCACGGGTACTTGTAAACAGTCAACCAAGGTTCAACCCTTGGCACCTCATAAGGTCCCCATTCAGCACTGCAAGGAATGATACCTGAGTGCCAAGTGGAATTCCTGAGTGCCACTGGGTGTGACTCCCAAATCAAAATTTTTTAAATAAACTCTACAATTTTAAACACTGTTTCACATGATAGCGTACAACTTTTTGCCTTTCCATAGTTTAGTTTAAGCTACTTATATATTTCCAAATTTGGAATACTGGGATTTCAGAGAAAAGATGCGGAAAGGTCATTGAAGAGATAAGGAGACCTGTCTTAAATTCGAATCACACAGAAAATTGTGATTTCTTCAACCTTAAGTAGGATCCAAGATGCTCTTTGTTGCTAAGTGATATAGGAATTAGACAGTGATTCAAGTTCAGACTGAAAAACCTGGAGGGGCAGAGCAATAATACAGGAGGTAGGGCATTTGCCTTGCTCGTAGACCGACCTAGGTTCGATCCCCAGCATCCCATATTGTCCCCCATGAGGAGTAATTGTTGAGTGTAGAGTCAGGAGTAATTCTTAAGCATGGCTGGGTATGACCCAAAAAAGCCAAAAAATTAGAAAAAGAGAAAAATCTTCATAAAGTCTTTTTGTCTTTTTTCCTCTGTATATGGGAATGTTATTTGCTTCATAGGTTTGTAAAGAACGAATAAGAATGGATAAGTACCACTGCAATACCTGGCATACAGCTCGTGATGCCTGATAAATGTTAGGAAAAAGGGCATGAAAGAAATCAACATTTCAACTTACAAGTCTCTTTATATTACACAACAAGGGAGTTTTTTGAAATAAATTTTACAATAGATTGGTCTTTCATGAGATGTCAAATCCACAGAGACTACTACACAGTAAAATTTCAAGTAGAAGTTCAAAGAAGATTGAACGACCTCAGACTGAGCCTTTGTGCCACATTTTACACACTTGATTTTTTTGAAGTAAACAGAACTCTCTATAAGAAATAAAATAGGAGTGTTATTTTTCCTGTTAAAATTGTTATAAATTATGCTATCTACAAAATTGTATTTATTCTTGATTTTGAGAGTCTATACAACTTTTCAAAAGAAAAGTAAAAAATATTTAAAATTAGTTTTGCATAAATCATGAAGACAGACAAAATACTTTAAAAAATGAAGTGGAATTTCATTCTGAGAGTACTGTATCACTGTCTTCCCGTTCATCATCGATTGGCTCGAGCGGGCACCAGTAACATCTCCATATGTCCTATCTCATGCAAGTAGAGCCCAAGGGCACCTGCTTGCTCCAGGAACATAAAGAGCCTCAAACCATTCCATCAGGTCATGGGAATGAGGTCTATAATTGTTACTGGTATTTGGCATAACAAATATGACACGACACGGGTAGCTTGCCAGGCTCTGCCCGTGCGGGTAGCATATTCTTGTAGTCATCTCTAAATCCAGCATTTATTGATGAACCGCGCAGCCGATTTCGGCTGTGAGAGGTGGAGCTGTGATAGGGCTGGTCTGCTGGGTGGAGTTCTGACGAGGGGAAGTCCGGATGTGGAAAATGGAGGCCCTCATGGAGTGGGGGGGTTGTCTGGCTTGTTGCGAGGCTATGATGGGATGGCGGGCCAGCGCTAGAACATGCCATCCCTCCCGGGCACCTCGTGAGTGGCTGGGCACAGAGCCAGTAGCAGCTCTGCCCCATGTCTAATCAACATAATACATCATATAAAAAATCAATGAAACCAAGAGCTGGTTCCTTGAAAAAATACATATGGACTGGCAGTAGATCCTCCTTAAAGGTTTGGAAGAATTCAGTAGTGAATCCATCTAGACCTGGGCTTTTATGGTTGGGAAGACTTTTGATTACCATTTAAATTTCCTCACGATTTTTTTAATTATCAACATAATACATCATATAAAAAAACAAAACATAAAAACATCATATCAAAAGAAAACAAAAAACCAAATGATCATCATCAATAGATGCGGAGAAAACATTTGACAAGATCCAGCGCCCATTCATGTTAAAAACTCTCCACAAAATGGGAAGTGAAGGAACTTTCCTCAATATTGTCAAAGCCATCTACCGCAACCCCCACAGCAAGCATTATTCTCAATGGGGGAAAAATTAAAAGCCTTCCTCTTAAGATCAAGGTTGCCAATATCACCACTTCTATTCAATGTAGTACTGGAAGTACTGTCCATAGAAATTAGGGAAGAAAGCTGACTCTAATTGTTTCTTACCTCATCTATACTTTCCATTTAAAGAAGGAAAGGATTCACTAAATAGTAATCTCAAAATAAGAGTAATGATTTAAAAAAAACTAACAGGTACACATAACAAATAAGGCTTTTGATAAATACATTTAAAATTGGTAAGGGAAAAAGTTTTTCAATGGTACAATAAGCCTCACTGACGAAGTAAGAAAAAACCTGAGAGCTTAAAGCTGAGTATTTAACTTGAACAAAATTCTTCAAAAGATTCAGAAGGGAAATAGTTACATGTGACATCATATGGGATCAAAAGTTGGCATGTCATTCAATTTTTTAAATTATATTGTTTCACATCAATTTCTCTTTAATTATCCAGAAGATTAGTGAAACAACAAACTTTGGTCTCTAAAAAGCATTTGTCAAAATGTATTTCCAAAAGAAGATGGGAGGCATCACCTTTCCTAACCTCAAACTGTACTACAAAGCAGCAGTAATAAAAACAGCATGGTACTGGAATAAAAACAGACCTGTGGATCTATGGAATAGAGTTAGTATCCTGACACCCACCCTCAAAGACATGATCAGTTAATCTTTGATAAAGGTGCAAAGAGTCCAAACTGGAGTAAGGAAAGCCTCTTCAACAAATGGTGCTGGGAAAACTGGACAGCTACATGTAAAAAAAATGAATTTGGACCTGTGTCTAACCCCTTGCACAAAAATCAGATCAAAATGGATTAAAGATCTCAATATCAGACCTGAATCCATAAAGTACATTGAAGAAAATATAGGAAAAACCCTCCACGACATTGAAGCTAAAGACATCTTCAAAGGTGAAACACCGATTAACAAACAACTGGAAGAAAACATAAACATATGGGACTACATGAAACTAAAGAGCTTCTGCACCTCAAAAGAAACAATGACTAAGATACAAAGGCAGTCCACAGAATGGGAAAGAATATTCACCCAATACCCATCTGATAAGGGGTTAATATCCAGGATATATCAGGCACTGGTACGGCTATATAAGAAGAAAACAGCCAACCCCATAAAAATGGGGAGAAGAGATGAACAGAAACTTTGACAAGGAAGAAATTCGAATCACCAAAAGGCATATGAAAAAATGCTCATCATCACTAATCATCAGAAAGATGCAAATCAAAACAACAATGAGATGTCACCTCACACCACAGAGACTGGCCCATATCCAAAAGGGTAAAAGTAACAAGTGCTGGCGTGGATGTGCGGAAAAGGGGACTCTCATACATTGTTGGTGGGTATGTCGACTTGTACAACTTTTCTGGAAAACAATATGGTCATTCCTCCAAAGACTAGAAATTGAGCTCCCTTTTGACCCAGCCATACCACTCCTGGGAATATACCCTGGGAAGCCAAAAACACACAGCGGAAACACAATCCACACTTTTATTTTCATAGCAGCACTATCCACAATAGCCAGAACCTGCAAACAACCATTATGCCCGAGAATTGATGACTGGATAAAGAAACTGTGGTACATCTATGCAATGGAATACTATGCAGCTGTCAGGAAAAATGAAGTTATGAAATGTGCCTATAAATGGATGGACATGGAAAGGATCATGTTGAGTGAAATTAGTCAGAAGGAAAGATAGAGACATAGAATGACTGCATTTATTTGCATGACATAAATATATCAGGTGGTCTTACCAAAAGTGGAAATTACCGCAACGCGAGGGAGTCAGGAGGTTAGGTAAGACAGAGAAGGGAACATGTGTGAATAAATATCAAAAGGGCTGATACCAACATAGAACTGAGCATTGAATACAGGCAAAAAATGCACATGATGGCTCCCAAGTGTATGTAGTGCAACCCACAATGTGTGGGAGAAGGAAGGAGAGAGAGGGAGAAAGAAAAGAGATAAAGAACCTGCCATTTAGGCAGGCTATGGGAGGGGGAGGGAACTGGGGACATTGGTGGTGGGATATGGACACTGGTGGAGGGCGGGTGCTGGAACACTATGTGACCGAAACCTCCAAACATGAACAATGTTGTAATTGTATATCTCACAATTGTATAATAAAGTATATAATTTAAATAAATAAATAAATAAATAAATAAATAAAACAAATGGAGATGATAAGATTAAAAAAAATGTATTTCCACATTTTCCTGTGTTTCTTTTATGACTTTCATACTAAGGAATGTGGAGGCTGGAATTCAGGAAAGAATTTGGGGTTTCAGATAAATCTGGCAATGCCACAGTGGTTGAAGAATTGTTATCAATGAATTTTATTGTGACAGAAGGATTAGGAAATTATCTCTGCATGAAAGTTTAATTTTCAGTTAACTGTCCAATTTTGTTCTTGGGAAAAACCTGAGAAAATTTATTCATTAATCATGTTATTGAGAGAGAGAGAACAAAAACCAATTTGGTAGGGCTGGGAAGGCTACCAACACCTTTTAGGAATCCATTTCTTTGGGGTACCTCTCCACCAAAATTTTATTTTGAGAAAGCAACATGAATTACAAAATTATTCATAGTTGTTTTTTGACATACAATGTTCCATCACCAACCCTGCCACTGGTGTCAACGTTTCTCCACCAGTATTCCCAGACTCTCTCTCCTCCACTCCCACCCCCAAACCCAGCCACAGTCTCCTATCTTGACAGACACCTTTTGAGCCGCAGAACAAGCCAGAGAACCCCCCCCCCCCACACACACACACACTCCATCGGGCCGCCATTTTCCACATCCAGACTTCCCTCTTGTCAGAACTCCACCCAGCCCAGCAACAGCCTATCACAGCCCGTCTCGCACGGCCGCTTGTGGCCTAGCGGTTCATCTATAAATGCTATATTTAGAGTTGACTAAAAAGGTATGGCAAACCTGGCAGGCTGCCCTGTTTTATTTGATATGCCAAATACCAGTAACAATTATATTGGTTCATTCCCATGACCTAATATAATGGTTTGAGGCTCTTTGTGTTCCTGGAGCGAACAGATGCCCTTGGGCTCTACTAGCACAAGACAGGACATATGGAGATGTTACTGGTACCCGCTCTAGCAAATAGATGATCAACGGGAGGATAGTGATAGTGATACTAAAATTTAGGTCTCACCATTTCAGCATTGCCGACTCTGGTTTGGAGATTTAACTCTATCATCCCTTGATACCACCAATATACCTGGGTCCCCTTGGCCCCTGTCCCCACTGCTTCTCATCTATTTCTTCTCCCCTTCCCCTTCTATTTATTTCCTTTTCCCTAAAGTAAGTCAGATCTTTGTCATTACCCAAAATGAAATGACTCCTGTAGCCGGGGATATCCTTTTGTGGGCCCCAAAAATTGTGGCTGTGTATTACAAGATATGCTGGTTTCAGGGTTACCTGAGATTTTAAGTCATGGTGACTCATATCTGCATCTTTTTGCACCTGCGCAGTCATCTGGAATAGAAACTTAGAAGCCAAGTCTGGGGTTGCTGCAGGAACAGGAGCACTGGGCACTTCCCAGCAGGCGTATGTGGTTTCTATCTTTCTGAGCAAAGTGATGCCAAGTGGTCTATGAGCTATGAGTCCAGGTGCTAAGTTGACTGAAACAAGATGGCCCTCTCACACACGATACACAGAAGATTCAAACTAAATGGTTTTCGATATTCAGGACCACAGAAAAGCATCAAATTTCTAGTTCCCTGGGAACACACTTTCCATTAAATTATATTTAAAAAAACAAAAAACACTTTCATCTTATGTTTGGGGTCCACTCTTGGCAGCCCTCAGAGTTTATTCCTGGTTCTGTACTGAAGATCACTCCTCAGGGGACTACATGCGGTACTGGGGATCAAACGTGGGTCAGCTGCATGCAAGGCAAGTGTACAACCCGCTGTACTATCTCTCTGCCTGAACATTTGTATGTATTGATAAAATAAAGAAGAAACAGTTCCTCTCAATGCTTCCTATTCATAATTCAGTTTCTCCTAAGGCACCTTTTAATTCCTGAAACTGTGCTCATTTGAGAGGGAACTGACAGTAATGCTCCATTCAGCTAATATCTGTAGGGCAAGGAAAACCCTTAAAGAGAAGGGTTTATATGACTAAACACAAGCCCCAACATTACTGAAACCAAATTACAGTAATTCAATTAAATATGTATATATCAAGTATTCAGATTTTGGCAGGAGGGAATCTGGGTTCATAAGTGAAAGAAAGCCTATGGTTCATGAGGTGGTGTGTGTGGAGATGGGAACATTGTATGCCTCAAACCCTATTATAAACAACTTGTAAATCACTGTGTCTAAATAAAAATTAAACGAAAGTTAATAATAAAGAGAAAGGTGCGCCAAGGCATACAAGAGTCAGAGCTCTCTGAAGTTGTGAATTTTCTTCTCCTGAAATATGCTAATATTCTTTTACTTTAGCTTCTTTTCCTTCTATGCTTTTATATCTTCCATAGCATGACCTTTTTTTTCAGGGTTATTCTAGTGAATAGCCTTTTGAGTAACTTATCTTTTCTTTCTATGAAGTCTTTGTTCCCCTAGAGTTCATCTCAGTTTTATCTTAAGTCTCAACTGGCTTGACATACCCTTGCCTATAAGTAGTCAATGTCACTGGCTGACTTGTAGTCAGCTGATGGTGTCTGACGTCTGTACCTTATGTTCAGACCAGTTGCAGGATTACATCTCACTTCACTGTGTAATGTATTTAGGCTTCCAAGAAACCTATATGTTAACCGTGAAATTTAGTGACTGATAATAAAGGTTTTATTGAATGAAGAGAGGGACAGAACAAAAGAGACATAGGTATAATTATAGCTCATGACACAGAAGCCCAAAGCCACAGAAAATGGCTTCTCTAGCAAAATTAACCCAGAAATGGATAAAAGACATTCTGAATTCCATCCTTTCCATGAGCTAACCCCATTTTTCTGTTAAAAGCCTATATGGTGCACTTTCCTCATTCTATAGATAAGAAATAATTCACATTCATGCAAAGATTGTGGACAAGCTAACTGTAATTCTTGGTATATTCCTCTGGGAAAGAGTTTAACACGATTTGTACCCAGACAACATTAATTCTACTCCTGAATATTTACTTCACGAAGCAAAATTAAACCAACAAAACCACATACATGAAAACTTTAATAACCATAAAGGCTAAAAAGGATTATGAAACAACTTAGTTGAGACACTACGAAGCAGAAAATCTAAATGCTGAAACACATTACGAAGCAGAAAATCTAAATCCTCAGAGATGGGATAATCATGACAAGTAACCACATGTACAATTTTTTAAAGTACTTTATTATACCACCATGAGATATACAATTATAAAGATGTTCATATGTGGGTTTTGGTCATACAGTGTTCCAGCACCCATCCCTCCACCAGTGCCCATTTCCCACCACCAATGTCCCTGATTCCCTCCCCCCCCCTAGCCTGCCTCCATAGCAGGTTCTTTCTTTCCCTTTCTCTCTATCTTTTCTCTTTTCCTTCCCTTCCAGATCGTAGATTATAGTATATACATTAAAAGGTTGTCATGTGTATCTTTTGCCTGTATTTAATGCTCAGTTCTAGGTTGGTATTAGTACTTTCGACAATTGTTAGCACACTGTTCCATTTTCTGTCTTACCTAGCCTCTGACTCCCACACATTTGTGATAATTTCCACCTTTGACAAAGCTTCCTGATACATGTTTCACTTGATCTTGGATATTGGTATCATAATATGCACATGTACAATTCTGAAAAACTGAGCTGCATGTGGAAAAGGCCAGAATAAGGTAATAAGCTAATGGAAGACCATTTTTATCTCTAAAAATCCTTGGTCTTACTATATTTATTTTTAAAAGAATTTTTTAATTAAGAAAAATTTCTAAAATTTCCCACCACCAACGTCCCTTGGGACAGAGCTGCTAATGGCTCTCCCTGTGCCCAGCCGCTCATGAGGTGCCAGGGAGGGGATGGTGGGTTCTAGCCCTGGCCTGCCACCCCAGCAGAGCCTCTCAACAAGCCAGACGACCCCCACTCCATGAGAGCCTCCATTTTCCACATCCGGACTTCCCCCCTCATCAGAACTCCACCCAGCAGACCAGCCTATCACAGCCCGCCTCCCGCGGGCCTGCGCCTACATTTTCTGTGGCTTTGGGCTTCTGTGTCATGAGCTATAACTATACCTATATCGCTTTTGTTCTGTCCCTCTCTTCATTCAATACAACCTTCATTTTATCAGTCACTAAATTTCATAGTTAACATATAGGTTTCTTGGAAGCCTAAATACATTACACAGTGAAGTGGAAATGTAATCCATGTATATATATATATATATATATATATATATATATATATATGTTAGGCCCCACACAGACGTATTCAGGGCTCACTCCTGGATTTGCTCTCAGGATCACTCCTGGTGGGGGCTCCTGGGACCATATGGAATGCTAGAGATAAAATCCAGGGTGGCTGTGTACAAGGCACTTCATCCTACCTATCACTCCAGCTTCATTACTCTTACTTTAAATTTAAAAGAACAATCTACAAGTGTGTTTTTTTAGAACAGTTTCTCAACCCTAATGCAATTAAAGAAAAGCCATCATCTCATACCTAGAGGCTAGAGCATGATATGTGATTGTTTTTCCATCTGGGTTTGATAATCTAGTTTGAACAAGATTAAATCATAATAGCTAATGGTTATATTGAGTCTAGAATGTGCCAGGCACTTCACATGCTCATACTTTTAATCACAGTAACAACCTATCATTAAGAGAAATGAAGCTCAAAAGTTGAAGTACCAGGGTTCCAGCCTAGGTAGTGAGTAGGCTAGCAGCAAGACAGGTTCCTAACTCTGTGCTCCAAACCCCTGGGCCAACCCTACTCAGCAGATGAGTAGAAAATGGTCTGACTGCTTTCCAATTTAGTACAACTCCGCTGTCGTACCAGACTCGGCCTTGTCAGGCAGGTGAGAAAACTGAAATGGAGACTGAGTAGCTTGTTTATGGTCACATGACTAGCTAATAGAGGAGGACTGACTTCCACACTTCTAACCTAATGATCTTTTGGGTAACCCTTAGTGCAGGAAAAGAAAAAGAAAAATACTTAGTTTAGAATAAAAATAAGTCCTCAGGGAAGTCAAGTCAAAGCTTTTATAAAGATAAAATTCCGGGACTGGAGAGATAGCACAGCGGGTAAGGCATTTGCCTTGCACGCAGGCGACCTGGGTTCGATCCCCAGCACCCCATATGGTCCCCTAGCACCGCCAGGAGTAATTCCTGAGCAAAGAGCCAGGAAGTAACCCCTGAACGTTGCTGGGTGTGACCCAAAAAGCAAAAAAAAAAAAAAAAAAAAAGATAAAATTTACCCTCAGTTTTTGACTCTGTCATTTATTTCCAAGTGCTCAATCCCACCAGGACTTGCCCCAGGTGCCACTAGTGATATGTGTGTGTGTGTGTGTGTGTGTGCGCACATGCGTGCATGCTTGTGCGCACTCATGCACATACATCTGTGACGTATGAGAGAGAGACAGGATACTAGAGGAGCCCTGAGAGATGGGGTGATCATGGCACACATCTGAATTTTCAGCACCTCAAGTGCATCTATGACTATGATGATCATGTAGAGAAGTCACATGCAATCAAGAGGTCTTGCTAGAAAATGTAACCAATTTCGAATTTCACATGCTGATATTGGTGCTTAAGATGGCAGCTCACATTCTGGAGGTCACTGGACAGACTGTACCAACAGAAATGGTTGTTGTTGGCAAAATTTCATATTGCATTTTAATTTGCAGCGGTCGGACAAAGGAAAGCACTATTAATGAAGTCACTAGGTAGCGAGAAATACAAATTGCAGCACCTGCATCAACATCTTACCTAAAAAAAAAATAGGTCCCTTAAAAAACTCGATACAGGGGCCCAGAGCACAGTAGATAGTACAGTAGGTAGAGTATTCGCCTTGCATGTGGCCAGCCCAGTTTTGATCCCTGGTACCCCATATAGTCCTCTGAACACTGCCAACAGTGATGCCTGAGTACAGAGCCAAGAGTAAGTTCTAGGCACCACTGGGTGTGGGCTAAAAAAGCAGACCAAAAAATGGTTAGGGCATGATAGTCAATTTTTTTTTCCGGGAAGGAGGCACTCATACCTAGCAATGTGCAGGAATTGCTCCTGATTCTCTGCACTCAGGAATTACTCCTGGCCATACTTGGGGGACCACATGGGATGCCAGTGATAGAACCCTGGCCACATGCAAGACAAATGCCCTACCCACTGTACTATCACTCTGGCCTATAATATAAAAAATTTTAAGTTAAGTTGAATAGATCACACTATTGTTATTCAAACAGTATTGTTATTCGAACAGTTTTCATGTAAAGGTATT
The DNA here is from genome assembly GCA_021461705.1 of Cryptotis parvus. Taxonomy (NCBI): domain Eukaryota; kingdom Metazoa; phylum Chordata; class Mammalia; order Eulipotyphla; family Soricidae; genus Cryptotis; species Cryptotis parvus. The sequence goes on from JAJIBD010008039.1 coordinate 14,044, forward strand.
TTATACATGTGAGTAATATTTCCTATCAGCTGTCTTAAGCTAAGGAAATTCCTCAATAATGAGTGGCCATAGAAGCAGTTGAAGCTTCTAAAAATAGAGATTTACATGAGGGGAAAAATTATGACTAAAGACAGTATTAACTTCTGAGTTACCAGCCTACAAACAGGATCTAAATATTTCAGAGAGGGGCCGGAGTGATAGCCCAGCGGGTAAGGCATTTGCCTTGCATGCGGCTGGCCTGTGCCGGCCTGGGTTTGATCCCCAGCATCCCATATGATCCCCAGCACCACCAGGTGTAATTCCTGAGTGCAGAGCCAGGAGTAACCCCTGAGTGTCGCTGGGTGTGACCCCCAAAAAAAAAATAAAGCAAAAAAAAATTTCAGAGTTGTCAGCCCTCACAATCCACTGTGAGAGCTGCCAATTCTTTAAAAAAATTCATCCATTTCTTTCCTATTGGTTTTTCTGTGTCTAAACACTTATATAAGTTGTATAAATTAAATTACCAGGACTGTGAAGAACTGTGAGATACTGAGCATACAAACCCATTTGTCATACGAATCATGAAAAGGTAGAAACATCTTGGAAATGGAGGGGAAAATAATATGGCTCAAGGAAAAGACATTACATGCCCCTGTGTAGGCAGGAGCCAGAGCAAACACTTCTCTTTGCCTCTCAGGTTGTGCAATGGACAGAAAGAACAACCTCGGCGGCATCAAAACAGAAAGAGCTGGCTTGTCAAGAGGTACAAGCTCCCACGGATGTCTGGAGCAATAAACAATCAATGGGAGTAAAGAAAAACACATTTTGATTTTGAGAAGTAACAATGGGAAAAGGTGACTGGGAGAGTAAAAGAGCCTCTTCTGTGAGGACCGACAGTGAACTGAGAACATCCTCCACATCCTGGACTCCTGCAGGCAAGGCACCACTGAGCATGGCTCTATGGAATACACAATAGAGCCTCAGCTAGGCTGCCTAGGCTTGGGGGTGCAGGCTTTAGATGGATCTGACTTTAAAATAAAATGTGGTCTCTCAAATTTCGTCCTCATTGCTTCCACTTACCACCACCACCATACCCTTCCCCTTAAATGACTGCTTGGGAGGTGAAAGGGGAAGGAGCAAAGATGGGCTCCAGTCTGACCTTGGCTTCTGAAGTGGGTTCCAAGAAGCACAGGCGATTCCCGAGCCCCTCAGCTGCCAGGCAGAACTTCCGTTGCTCCTTGTGAATGTTGGCGATGCACTGGAGAACCACTTCATCTTCCTGCAGGGAGAACAGACAAAAGAAGGTGAGCAGCCAGTTTTGCCGCTCCAGGCTGGACCTGAAGCCCAGGTCACCTTGCTCTTGTATTACATATCCTGACCATTCCTGACAAGAAGCACATGCTCTGCAGAATCAGAGGAAGGAGAGTTCTTGCTCTTCCCGTGAGTGCCTCCCAAGAATCAGAGCAGTGCTAAACCTGGGGGTAGGGGAGTGAGGAGGGCAGTACTTGAACCATATATGTCACATTCCTAGAGAGCAAGGGCTTCTCTGCTGAGCACTATCAACCACACCAGTCAGGTGAACAGAAGGTAAAAGGAATCTAAGTGTTTGTCCAACACAGAATCAAATCTGTCAATCGAGGGCCAGAGCAATAGTACAGCAGGTAGGGTGTTTGCCTTGCCTGCAGCCAAACTGGATTTGATCCCGGCATCCCATATGGTCCCCTGAGAACCGCTAGAAGTAATTCCTGAGTGTAGATCCAAGAGTAACCCATGAGCATTGCCGGGTGTGATACAAAAATAAAACCCAAAAATATAAAACAGACAAATCTGTCAATCGAAGCAATAAATCTGTCCATTGAAGCAGTATCTCTGCAATACAGAATTCATTGGTCAGCTGTGATCAGTGTGATTGGGTTCCAGAGAACACAGCGTGGGGCAGAACATGGTTTTTGGTGATGAGAAGGCTGCACACCGTTGACGGGATGGCGGGCAGCCCTGGCCCACCACCTCGGCAGAGCCCTCACAACAAGCCAACCACCCCCCTCCTCACTGGCCTTTTCTTGACTTCCCTCCGCAGAACTCCCACCCAGCGACCAGCCCAAAGCCCGAAGACACCCACCCTGCGCAGCTTTTCCTCAACCGCCCAGGTATTGTCCGAGACTCTCACAATGGGGGACTGTTCCTTGCTCTCCCTGTGACAGCCGTCTGAGCAGTCGGAGGCATGCAGGTTCAGCCCTGGCCCACCACCTCGGCGAGCCTCACAACAAGCCAACCCACCCCTCCTCACTCCACAGGCGCCGCCTTTTCCACTTCTGGACTTCCCTCGTCAGAACTCCACCCGGACCAGCCCACACAGCCCGCGCTTGGTTCATCAATAAATGCTTATTTGGAGGTGTTTAAAAGAGTTTGCCTCCCGCGACAAGCTGGCAGCTTTGTTGTATTTGATATGCCAAATTCCAGACTATATTAGGTCATTCCCTGACCTAATATAATGGTTTGAGCCTTTATGTTCCTGTAGCAAAGCCGGCCCTGCTCTACTGGCTGAGACAGGACATATGGAGATATTACTGGTGCCCGCCTAGCAAATAGATGATCAACGGCAAGATTGTGATCAGGTGATGGAGAAGGCCAGAGGTCTACTGTGCTTGAGGTATGGTGGTAGGAAAAACACTTGTGAGAAATGATCATGGAAGGTCTGGAAGGTAACAGAATGTTTTCTGAGACACAGGAGAGGAAAATTGAAAGTAGCCTTGAGAATTCTAACTGGAAAAACGAGGTGACTGTCAAGAAAAGGAGTAGCCTTGAAAGCAGCTTGCCTACAAACCAGAGACCACACGAACGCCATCGCCCTGTAATGGTCTGGAACCCAGCCTTGCTGCACTTCCACTAAAGCACTCACCTCTTGTCCAACTTGCTAAGACTTAAAAAGAAAAACATTTTCCTTACCGGTGACTCCATCCTTAACCTGCCATTGTGTTGTACTCCCGAGACTGCCACTTGACCAACTTTCAACCATTAAGAAAAAAATGTCAAGATGTAGTCAAAGTAACCAGAGAGAGAAAAAGTGTGAGCATCCTTCTTAGCAATCACTCCCGCCACCACCTTCGAGCCCTCCGCTAGTTCTCCTATAGTATGAGAATGGCAAACTAAGGAGGAATGATTTTTCTCACACTGAAATTGCAGTGTGCCTAGTCATGTAGAAAAAATCAAATCCTTCCATGTGGTAGAATGTGAAAAGATTAAACAGACCTCTGAAAAATATGCTGGTGCCCAGAAACTGTTATGGGGTATAAGAAAAGAAGGAGGGGGAGAAGCTGAATCAGACATAGGAAAAGAAGATCGAAAAAATTTCACACTTTCACTAGCAGTCAAATGTCATTGTTCATTATGAAATTGAGTGAGTAATAAATTCAAAAGCTCCTTCTTAATGTCAAGTCAGAATTCATGATCTTCTTTCAAGTAGTGACAGAAGAAAACTCCCAAATGCCACTGTTCTGAAAAATGAGGTCTCAGAGAAATCTAAGGAGAGAGAGGTCTTTCCAGGCAGAATCTCCCCAAGATACCACAACAGTCTTGGGAAGTACCATTCTCTTACAAACGGCACTCACAAAGGGAAGTAGTCTGAGATGTACAATTGTCAGGGGGACTTTATGTGCCATGCAAAAAAGGCTCTGTGTGAGTCATCAGTATTAACACTATTAAGACATTGTTCAAAACACAATTTTTTTTCTACTCAAAACTGTTGAGGAACTCCTGTTAAGAAATATGAATTTCCCTCTGGCACTTAATTCATCAGAGAAGCAGGTATTTGCAAATCACAGAAATGTCATCATGTATCAGTCATAAACCTTGAATATGGACATTTTCTTCTTCAATATGTGTCTCAGTCGCTTCCCATGATCATATTTACTATTTCTTTTTCATACCAAGGTGCCAAACTACCTAGGTGTGACCTTGCATGACCTTCCTAGGTCATTCAATTTTGTTATTTGAAAAGTCCCTCTCTGTCATTTACTTCGCACTAGAGGTTGCTGGCCCAATTATGCAATAAAGGAATCTGCCCTCTTCTCACTCTGACCTTACTAAAGAGCTGGTGGTCAGAAGCACTTTCCTAGGTCAGCACTCTGGCCAACACACAGAGAGCGATAGACTGTTGGCCCCAAAATGCCCTCTGCAAATAATCTCACTTTCATCCACATGCTGTCTGGAACCATATGCTCGATGCTGACTGGGTTGTTGATGCCACCTGCAGTGGCAGTCTGTACCAGTCTTTGCTCCAGAGAGCAGCTATTATCTCAACAAAGTTCCAACAGACATCTGGAACCTTCCACAGCTTGACAATGAAATCTTAGCATCCATTTAGAATTGTGAGGTGAGTTAGTTCAGTGTCTCTCATTAATTTTCTTACTTCCTGATAAAATCCGGAGTACAGCCCTTACAGTTAGTCCTATCTAGATTGCTCATCCCTACCCAGATCCATTTCCTTCTCTCACTAGCTCTCCTTTGCTTTGTGTGGAATCTGTGAATTTCCAGAGAATACTATAAATGTTGTCTTAGATCAAGCAGTGATACAGTGATTTTCCATTGGCAATGGCAAATTCTTCCATACCTTTAATATCTGCTCCCTCGAACCTTAAATTCTCTAGTGTCCTCCAATGCTAGTGTCAGACAGAGTATAATCCTACTAGTCAGGTGCAAAAACCCTTTAATTTTGAGGCACATAATTGGGCAATTTCCACATCTTCTTGGATAGTCAACAAATATTTCCTTCCATATGCCTGACTTTTAATGACAGAAACTCTGACAAGTTTCTTTGTGAATTCAGCATAAATTTGTTGGCTCTTTTTCAATGACAAAGCATTCTATCAGGATACCGTGGAGATCACATGTTTTATAAAACAGGACCTTTGTATATTGCTCTAACAGTTGAAAACTGGACAAGTTCTAAGCCTTTTCCTTATCTACTTTGGTCTTCATTTGCAATAACCAATATTTATATGGTTAATTAATTTTTTAAAGTCTCAATTACTTTCACTCTGGTTGAGTAACAAACTGATGAGTACTTCCTGTTATAAGCTGCAATATTCTCATTCTTAAATCTGAGACCCCAAATCTGAGACTAACTTACTCTGTGAAAACAGTTGTCTTATCCTTGTGCCTAAATTATTTCCATCACATTTCCTTTAATTCATAAAGACTTCTAGTACCTAGAAGGACCCACCATTGTTGTTAAATATACCTCAGCAAGAATGATTCTCTAGATAGAAAAAAAACACTTCTGGGACTTTGCTGTGTAGTTTTTGGCTGTGTAACTGTGTGCTTGTGTGCTGTGTCATGTGTTCTTGTTTTTTGTTTTCTTGTATGCTGTTTAGTTGTGTTGTGTTATGTAGTATAACTGTGTTCTATGGAGTTATATAATTGTATTGTGTAGTTGTGTGTTGTGAAATGGCATAAATGTGTAGAAGTAACCAATATTTCTGTAGATAATATATCTTTCAAGCCTCAATTACTTCCACTCTAGTTACACATTGATGAGTACAATTTGACATAATCTACAAATCTATATCTGTACACCCCAAAGTTGAGACTATCTTATTCTGTGAATCCAGTGTTCTTATCCTTGCATTTTATTCCCTATTATATTTGCTTTATTTCATCAAGACTTCCTGTGCCTAGAAGGAGCTATCATCCTTCTAGGATATGGAATCAAAATCAAACAAAAAATTTCTCTGCTGGCATCCACAGAACATTAGTGACTGTAGAAAGGGTCACTGTTTCTTGGTGAGTCATAACTGAAGAATCTCATGATTGAAGAACAGATGTCAACCTCAAAAAGTCATGGGAAATAAGCAATTATGAGGCCTTACATAGTGTCTCTCAAAATGTTTAGTGTCATCTGCTTATTATTGATAAAAGGAACTATATAAAAGGAAATATTCATTTCTGAGATATTCCCTACATTATTCAACATTTGTGCCACTGAGACCACTTTAAGAAAGAGGAAATAAAAGCTCAGAATGGTTAAGAAGTTAAGGAAAGAGAAGATTTAACGAAAGCTATTATGCTATACTATTATGCTAGAGAGTAACTTGCCTATAACAATACAATATGTAACAGATTCTAATCCTGAATAGCTACCAGAATCACAAATCAGTTCTATCATGGTTTCAAACTCACTCTTACCCCAAAAACCGACCTTAATAATAGGTTTGAATTAATGTCTTCCTGATTCTAAGGCCTTTAGTTATGGTGTTGATGAAAAGTAGATAGCTTCCAGCTCTCTCCCACGATCATAAAACGATCACGATCTTCCCATTGATCATCTATTTGCTAGAGCGGGCACCAGTAATATCTCCATATGTCCTGTCTCATGCCAGTAGAGCCAGGGGCATTGGCTTGCTACAGGAACATAAAGAGCCTCAAACCATTATATTAGGTCATGGGAATGACCTAATATAATTGTTACTGGAATTTGGCATATCAAATACAACACGAGAAGCTTGCCAGCTTACCGCGTGGGAGGCAAACTCTTTTAAACACCTCCAAATAAAGCATTTATTGATGAACCGCGCGGCCGCAAGCCGGGCTGTGATGGGCTGGTCTGCTGGGTGGAGTTCTGACGAGAGGAAAGTCCAAAAGTGGATAATGGTGGCGCCCGTGGAGTCAGAACTCCACCCAGCAGATCATAAAACATTGAGAAGTAATTAAGGAGCACAATGTCAGAAACAACAGCCAGAGAACAATAATGCCTCCCCCAAAAAGAATTTCTGCACCCAGTGACTGCACTGGAAGGAGCAAATATCATTCCCAAACTTTCAGCAGAGGGGAAATGATTAAAACCCTGGGTCTATCATATGTCAGCATCCCTCCAAGCTATGTGCTTCACAAGTGCCAACTATTCCTGTCATTGATTCAGCTCACTGTGGTGCTGAGTGATTGTCCCAGAACAAGAATATACAGCCTTTGGCTCTCTGCTTCTATTTCATATTTTCACAGTTCCTCCCTGACAAAGTAAAGTTCTCCTTGTCTAGCTAAGGAACTTTGAACCTTTAATAAGTACAGCTTGCCTCATCTCTCCCTATTGCTTTTCTTATGCCCTGGTTCACAGCCCAAAGGCCTGACAACCATGTTTACTACTACTGAATTGGGGAAAGCAGCAACCTTGCTCTTACTCTTCTCTCAGGTCATCTGCAAAGAACTCTTTGAGGGGGAAAAAAAACAAAATGGCTGACATCCCTATTTAAGGTAGACCATTAGGCAGCTGATGACAGCCCTAAAGTTAGATCTGCACATCATGGGTACCAAGGGGCGCGTGAGCAGGAAGCACGAGGGGCAAAATGCAGTCCAGCAGATTTCATGGTTCATATTTAAGTGCCGACATTATGAATGCAGAAGGAAATCCATTTATTGCTTTAAAAAAAGAAATGTATCCCAGCCACTCATCTTGAACAAGTCTGATTTTAGGTTAATGATAGAGCAACCTACTATATATATGCAAAAACTTAGGAGAGAGCTCATTGGAAGGCTTTACCTAAAATCAGCTATTAAATAAAAAAATAAGTGGGCTTTCGAGATGATGAGATAATCCAGATTATGTTACAAGAGTTGATAAGATTTGTGACTGTATATTCTAAATATCAATCATTTTGACCATTTGCTTCCTTACAGTCAGCTTCTGGGAACAGAAACTTCTCATTTCCCTGTGAATTCTTAAAACTTGCATAATGAGTAGAAAAGCAGAATTATTTCTAGATTGAATGACATAATCATGTGTTTTTAAAATAAAAAATTCCTATGAGTTAGAGTTGCACAATAAATATCCTTTGGTGTTTTTAGGGCTTGATGCCAACACACAAATATTTGAAATTATATGAGGGGGTCACTGAATCCTGGTTTTTCCCACAACTGTCCTAGGAAATGTGAAAATATACTTGATCCTTTTAAAAATTACAAAACTACCAGTTCTACATTGAAAGATTAGATAAACTAGCCCAATGCCTACTTCTCAAATGGCTGACCTTACATTCTGTCTCCAGCAACAATATTTCTAGGGGTTTACTGATGCTGTTGTCATGATTCCAGCTTGTTTTTGCCTTTGTTCTTTCTGATTCTATTTGAAATCATCAAAAATTAGACATGGCTTCCCAGTTCTGGTTACTCACTACTGCCAAAAGGAAAGTTCAGGATTCCAAGAGAAGAAATTGATATTGTTTATAATACTTTTCTTTTTTCAAATTCTGTCCTCAGGTGACTAGTAGGATACATACACCTTTTTTTTTTTTTTTTTTTGGGTCACACCCAGCAATGCTCAGGGGTTTCTCCTGGCTCTGCACTCAGGGATTACTCCTGGCGGTGCTCGGGGGACCATATGGGATGCCGGGGATAGAACCCGGCCGGCATGAGCCAGCGCGTGCAAGGCAAACGCCCTACCCGCTGGGCTATTGCTCCGGCCCTACACCTTTTGATTTAGGTCTTTTCCTCTGATTCACCTGCAGAATCTTCTTTGACTTCTGAGTAGGCTTCTCTTCATCTTTCCTCTCAGGTTTTAGATTCTTGTTTAGCATTCTCTTCTTGTCCAACATTTGCCTCCTTGCTGATTTCATTTTTTTTTGTAGCTTTGAAAACATGCCTATATTACATTTGCATCACCAGCTTAAACGTCTATGAACTCTAGACTTCTATAATTGTTTATTCAGCATCTCTGCTTGGATGATGTTTATAGGCGTTTCAGGTTTAATATGTCTGAAGCCTGCCTCCTGCTCAGAACTCCTTGACACGTTTTCCTCGCCTACAAAATTCATCTGATGGGATAAGCTTGGATTCTCTTCACTACCATCAAATTTATGTCATTATCTCTTCTCACAGTTATCACAGTCACCTCTGAACGTGTTTTTCTCTCAAATCTTTTCCCTACAAGGTAAGTAGTATTTAAAACCTAATTGAAATTATGTCAATTCATTGCTTGAAACCTCCCAAGTGGAAGCTCTCTATCTTACCAGGAGAAAGGAAGAATTCTTATTGTGGCCATCAATGTCCGAAGAATAAGCCCACTCCCAACTATATTTATCTTGAGTCACTCTTTTGTTCACTTAGTATAGAACATACTGACCTCCTGGGAGGTTATGATTTTTAAATCATCATCGTCCTCCAAGCCTGTCTGGCTATCTGTTCCAGTTTCTCAGAAAGCTCCTCTTCCTAATATCTGCAGGCCTTTCTTTTCTCACTTTCATTAAGGTGACAGAGAGCAAATACTTGTCAGAGGCCACCTCTGATTACCCAATATCAGTAAATTCCCTTTCCCAGTGTGCAATTCACATTTGTTTAATCTCTTTTCTTTTCCAACTAGCATATACCACCTAGGATATATGGTCCATATGTTATTATTTCTTTCTTCTTCATTATAATTTAATCTATATGGATAACACTTTAAAACCTCACCACTAGGCCGCCACACCAATAGGGCCTTGGAAGAAGCCAGAGGAAGTTCATGCACCATAATCGCAGCCATTTTCAATGTCTGAACTCCACAGCTCATCAGAGCCCCACCCAAGAAAGAAGCCAATTTCAAGCCCAGGCTAAATTCACCGGGCTTCCATGGAGATGGAGCTTGGGTCCTTTTCCCTACCTCTGTCCTGTCCCAGAGACCTGGTGGACCCACCCACGAACCGCTTCCAGGCTGTTGGTCATGATCCAGAGATACAGACACACAGGCAGAGTTGCTACCGCTCTCCCTTGAGACACACAGCTACAATATCTCAAACTATGTTCTAGAAACATAGTTTCTAGAATCTAGCCCAGGTATGCTGATCCAGGGACTCTCAGACATGGGGCATAGCTGCTACTGGCTCTCCCTGTGCCCAGCCGCTCATGAGGCGCCGGGAGGGATGGCAAGTTCTAGCCCTCGCCTGCCACCCCAGCAGAGCCTCACAACAAGCCAGACAACCCCCCACTCCATGGGGCCTCCATTTTCCACATCCGGACTTCCCCTTCTTCAGAACTCCACCCAGCAGACCAGCCTATTACAGCCTAGCTCATCAAGATCCACCCTGCTGCAGTCTTTTAATCCGGCCCAGGTATGCTGATCCAGAGACAGACATGGGGCAGAGCTGCTACTGGCTCTCCCTGTGCCCAGCCGCTCATGAGGTGCCGGGGAGGGATGGTAGGTTCTAGCCCTGTTCTGCCACCCCAGCAGAGCCTCACAACAAGCCAGACAACCCCCACTCCATGAGGGCCTCCATTTTCCACATCCGGACTTCCCCCTCTTCAGAACTCCACCCAGCAGACCAGCTTATCACAGCCCGGCTCATCAATAGATGCTGGATTTTGAGATGACTACAAAGTATGCTACCCGCACGGCAGAGCCTGGCAAGCTACCCGTGTCGTATTTGATATGCCAGATACCAGTAACAATTATAGACCTCATTCCCATGACCTGATGGAATGGTTTGAGGCTCTTTATGTTCCTGGACCAAGCAGGTGCCCTTGGGCTCTACTTGCATGAGACAGGTCATATGGAGAGGTTACTGGTGCCTGCTCAAGCAAATCGATAATGAACGGGAAGACAGTGATACAGTGATGTTCTAGAAACATAGTTTTAGTTTCTCAAACTATGTTCTAGAAACTCAGAAAGTGAATGCACAAACAGAAATCAGCCAGATTCACCCATGACAAACAAGAAAAAAGAAGTCATGACTCTATCAATGCCATTGCCATATGTATGCTGTGAAGGTTATTATAATTACTGCCAGGTGAGGCATGGGGATCTGGGGTGGTGGGAAATGAGGATCTTTGCGGTTGGAACACACTGGTGATGGAATTGGTGTTGAACAATGTATCTTTCTAACAATTGTATTATGAAACACTTTGTACTTTGTAAATCAGTGTTTTAATAAAAATTTTTTTTAAAAAAACTCACCACTGTTATCTCCTTTCCCCAACAGTAGTGCAGGGTGCAGGCCAGGCACTTACACAGTCATGAAATAAAAGCCTGATCACTTTATTTCCTCACGCACAGTGCCCACAACACTTATAATAACCTTTATGACAGCCTTTCATTCCTTTATTGAAGTATCCAAATAATCCTGTTTCAATTGACATTGTATGCTTATGTTGGGAACCAACAAAAGAGGCACCTGCAATCTCTGCTCCAGCACTTGGGAGAGATTTCAGCTGTATTTCCTCTATATAACATCTCCCTTTGTGAAACAGAACTTTCAGCATGATTATAAAATAAACCCAAACTCTCAACCCCACCCCCAAATACATACATAATGCTCCCTATTATGGTTCCTTTAGAAACAGGACAAAAGGCAAGTCTTTCCCTTAACCAATGAAAGTAACAAACAGGCACTAGGAGTTCACATGCAATTTACTGACTCTCAGGCAGAATCTTACAAGGAAGAATAACATGAACCTGAAATGGTCAATTTGATAACATTTTCTATTCTTACAATGCATGACTTAATGTCAAGAAAATTTCCTACCCCAAAGAAACAATTTCCATAAAATTTCTGGTAGCACTGCTATTCTGATACTTCTTTTCGCACACAATGAGAATGTAACAGATCAGTGACCACACTCAGGTGAAGTGCATGTGCTCCCTTGCTCTCTTCCTGCTTAGACACATTGGTCAGCATGAAAGACCAATGGGAAAAGGCAAGTTCTTGACATGACTGACATGAGCAACACAATGCTCAGTCCCCCCCCTCCTCCTTTTCAATCCCCATTTGCTTCCTGATTTGTTTTGAGCAACACCCAGCTGTGCTCAGCATTTACTCTGTTTACTCTGTGCTCAGGCATCACTCCTGGTGGCACTTGAGGTACTGTATGTGATGCTGTGGATCAAACCTGATTTAGCCATATCCAAAACAAGTGGTTTTCTTACATTCTGTTCTATCTCTCTGGCCCCTCAAGTTCCAAGTTACAGTAAGGGATGATAACAAAGTGAGAGCAAAAGGTAAGGCCTTGGGATATAGTATTGCCTTCACTCTAAAAAGATGATATAGGTGTTGGCTTAATGATAAAATATATAAGATAGATTTTACAAGTTGAGGTCCTTAGTCCAATCTCTAGTGTTGCTCACATTACTGAACACTAGCCTCAGAGGCACTGCCAGTGTGACCTCTGAAGTCATAAATTCAACCTCTGGCACACTGCAGCCAAACATGTCAGGGCACTACAGTTACGTCACAACTAAGAGAACAACTTTTCATGCACTGAACCCAAGAGTATTAGCATCTTAAATAAGAGCATGACCCTGGTGAGCTTCACAACTAAGTGTAGCTAAACACATTAATCACATACCCTGTACAGAAGCACATGCCCTGTTTTAATCCCTTCTCACACCCTTCCTGATTGGATGACACAGAGTTTACACCTGGTATTTCTCCAATTTAAACATCCCTGTTCCACCTAATAAAGGGGAGCTGTTCCCTTGAAGTGGCTTCTGGAGGCTTCTTTGTGGGTGCTCCACTCAACCTTTATGGGTGGTCTACTCACTCAGGAACAGAACTCACCAGGGACATCAATATCTGGCGACATCAACACTAAGTATGCTATAAAAAACCAAGACTTAAATTTCAGTAGGCAAGCAACCAAGTCTCTTTGCCCAGTCTTGGTCATGACAATAACAGAAAAAGGGGGAAAAGACATGACCAAACATATCAGCTTCCCATGTCTGTATCATGAGATCTGATTGTCTACACTAAATCCATGTTGTTTCCATTTCCATGTACAGTTAAGCATTTTGAACCAGAAAAACATGGTTGGATAGATAGTATAGGGCTGAAGGTCCTTGTCTAGCTTACTGAAGACCCTGTTTGATCCCCAGCATTGCATATAATCTCCTAAGCACTTCTGAATGCAGGAGAAAGTCCTGAAAACCATTGGCTTTGGCCCCCAACACCATATACATATAAAAAAGCAAAAAAGAAAACATAACAATAGTAAAAGAACATACAACTGTTTCTACTATTGCATTACTGAGAGATTATGATGCAATGATACCTATATTTTTATGCTATTCGGTCTATATTTTTAAGTCAGTTACCTTTGCTTTTGTCATTGAATTCAGGATCATTGACTCTGAGTCAAGGTCTAAACTCTTCCCTGGAAAATGAAATAACCCTTGATAGCAGTATGTTTTTAGTCCAATTTTGTATGAAAATCTATGTTCAAGGAAGTTGATCATCATATCTACTTTTGGTTTCAGGAATAAGCTAAGTATTAATATTCTTTCTATTTGCACAATTCAGTGCCTTAGACAATGTACTTTCCGAGATTTTTCTCAGATTTATGGAAAAGTGACAAAATAAAGAGGCCCAATGTGTAGGAGTATCTCCAAATCTGTGTGTATGTGCAAATTCATTGTATTTTACTGAGAAGACAAAGCAATTTCTATACAGAATCTGATAGCTAGGGAAATTTGTGCTGCCTTTTTTCCAAAAAAGATTGCTGATAAAGTTAGCAGAGTATAATTAAATTTATGGGATGACATCTAGATAGGTATTTGAAAGTCACTTAATGGAAAAAGAAGTGTTTTCATAATGTAATCACAAATAGTGCTCTATGAACTGTCTATCACTAGTACTCAAGAGAAATGATCCATTTCTTATGGCTACACTTAGAAGTCAATCATTGTTCAATCAAGAAATATTCTGTGTGCCTATTGTTACTAAACTCCATCTTATGGTCCAGGGTACCAGGGTTATTATAACAGATAAGGCAATACCAGTGGTAGGATATTTATCAGTGATAGAGCACTATATCAGTTTCTTTACTATATAAATTCAAATATAAAGCGAATAACAACAATGACAGAAAAAGACACAAGGCATTTGCCCTCCTGAAACTCCTCTTCTAAGTAAATGGCCACCTTGTCTGATACAATGGCTTGCAGATGTAGTGATCTGAAGATACCAGAAGAATCTGAATAAGGCTCAGACAAGAAAAAGTATAGGCATGTTTGAACTATTTCTCTCTCCAGAAAACTTTTCTCTCCAAGTGAGCACCATATTTGTCTCTAGCAGAGAATTCAACCTTCTATATTAAAAAATCCTGGCTCACCCAAATAAATGCCCTCTTAACAGAATTTTTATGCTTATGCATCTTTCTAATCTTCATCTTACTTATCTTTTGTCTCTAAAAGAAACATGGAAAACGTTTCATGAATGTTTGGTGAATGAAGAGAGTGGCGGGAGAAATAACAGACTGAAATGATGGGACAAGTGTGAATGAGATACATAAATCAAGTGCTAAAGACCGCCTTCTAACACCATGCGCAATAGTCAAATCAAAATGGGTTAAGGACCTTGATATTGGACCTCAACCCATAAATTATACCTATGAGGAAAACATAGGTAAAGCACTTCATGAATGTTCATTAAATCTAGATATCTTTTGCCAATGTTCAAGGTCACTGAACATGTCAACAGAAACAAAGACAAATGGGACTGCTGAGAAAAACAGGGAAGAAAAGAAATAGAGAAGGAAAGTAAAACGGCTGGTTGAAAGTACCTGGGACAAGGGGAAGGGCCTCAGACACAATGGTGTGTGGTCTGTCTGCATTTCTGAAGCACAGAACCAACAAAAATGAAAGTTTGAGGTCAATCCTAAAAAGGTGTTTGTCAAGGAAGCAGGCTGGGGCCTTGGAGGGAAACTGGGGACGTTGGTTGAAGGAAGAAGACACAGGCAATGAGATAGGTACAAGAACAGTGTATGCTTGAAACTCAACTATGAAAACTTTGTAAATCATGGTGCCTTAAAATATTTAAAAAATAAATCAAATGGCACTACATCAAAGTAAGAAACTTCTATTTCTTACAAATTTTCTTATAAATAATAGATGACCAGGAAAATAAGACACCAAAAGATTAGCAGAAAATATTTGTCCACCACTCATCTGATAGACAGTTATCACCCAGGTTATATAAAGCACTGGGATAACTTAAGGAGAAAACAAACAGCACCATCAACAAATGGGGAAGATAAACAGAAAATTTCTCAAAGAGGAAAAACAGAGGGCTAAAAGCTATATGAAAAATGCTCTGTATTTTTTTTTCTTTTTTTGGGTCATACCCAGCAATGCTTATGGGTTACTCGGCTCTGCACTCAGGAATTACTGTGCGGTGCTCAGTGGACTATATGGGATGCTGAGGATCAAACCCAGGTCTGCTGGGTGCAAAGCAAAAGCCCTACCAGCTGTGCTATCACTCTGCATCTCTCATGGAAAATAAAATCCAAACAATAACGTGATATCACCTTACAACAGTGAGAGTGGCACACATCACAAAGAATAAAAACAACTAGTGTTGGTTGGATGTGGGAAAATGGAATCTTTATTCACTGCTGGTGGTAACAGTGAATGGTTCTACTACTATTTTGGAAACACTATGGATACCTCAAAAACCAAGCAGTTGAGTTTCCATATGATCAAGAAATTCCTCTTCCTGGTATCTACCCAAAGGATCCCAAAACTCTATTCAGAAAAGACATTTGCACTTTTATGTTCATTCGTTGCAACACTACTCATAAGAGCCAAAATCTGGAATAACCCAAGCTCCCAAGAACAGATGACTGAATAAAGAAACTATGGTACTTGGCTATATGTCTAGGTGAAACTATGCAATTTGCTATGTGGATGGATCTGGAGAGGATTTTGCTAAATGAAGTTAGCCAGAAGGAGAGAAACAGAGTCAGTATGATCTCCCTCCTATGTGAGATATAGAAATATAAAGAAAAGCCCCAAGGCAACAAAAACTGTAAATTGATTTTCAGTGCGAAGGTTACCATGACAGGGCTATGGAAGGGAACACTGAGACTATGGTACAGGGAAGCAGACACCGGTGAAAGGTGTGCTTTGGGAATGGCTCATTCATGAAACTCTTCCATTGACAGCATTGTAAATCAAAGTGCCTAAACTGAAATTAAAAGATAGAACATTGGCTGTGCTGTGATACACTTCTATACTTGAGAATTTCACTCAGCACAACTATTCCTATTGCAAGCAGTGTGTACACAGCACCAAAGAAAGATTATGTTCCCAAAGGCAACCCAACAGAAGGCACTTCCTCCAGGCACCAGTTTAAATACTTAAGATTTCATAAAATCTGTATTAAGTTAGTTATCAGGATGTCCAATCTATAAATGAGAAAGCTCAGTTTTGTTAAGTGACTTCCAGAACCAGGTGGCTTGTTCATTTTTTTCATCCATTATTTGGTAATTAAATATTCATTTAGTGCTGAATATACCCCACTACTTGTTAACGTCCTGTGAATATAAAAATGCAAAGTTAGGATGTTGTGATTTAAATCTTTGTGAGAAATCCAATCCCAATTTTTTTCCTACTACAGGAAGACTGAAGAAAGCATCTTAGTAGCTTGTATGGTTGGAACCACCTCCACTTTTTTTTTTTTTAGCGTCACACCTGGCGGCGCTCAGGCGTTACTCCTGGCTCTGCACTCAGGAATTACTCCTGGCGGTGCTCGGGGGACCATATGGGATGCCGGAGATCGAACCCGGGAGGGCAAAGGCCAGACTCGTGCAAGGCAAATGCCCTACCGCTGGGCTATAGCTCCGGCCCCGCCTCCACTTTTAAAGATGCTACTTTTTAACTTTCCACTTTGAATTTCATTGAAGGGAGCAAAATGATTAAAAAATGAATGTGTTAAAGATATATGCACATGTGGGTTTGTTACTGTTCTTAGCCATAATAACTACGGTATGAGAACAGCCCAAATGTTCGAGGACAGATGAGTGGGTAAAGAAGCAGTGCTACCTAGATAAGTGGGAATGTTATGCAGCTGTAAAAGAATATGAAATCATGCAGTTCACTGCAACATAATTGGAACTGGAAGCATCCTGTAAAGCGAAGTCAAGGGGAGAAAGACAAATACCAGCTACACCTCATATTTGTAAAGAGGGGAGAAAAAGAAAGGAAGCAGTACCAAAGAAAGACAAATCTGACCTTGGGTTACAAAACTGATATATAAACAATGGTGGGAGAGATGAGGGAAATGAACCAAAGGTGACATAGGGATAGTGATCAACATCAGAAGCACCTTGGAAGTAGGGGAGGTATATAGTGATATTGTATCACTGTATCACTGTCTTCCCAATGTTCATCGATTTGCTTGAGTGGGCACTAGTAACATCTCCATTAGTCCGGTCACAAGCAAGTGTAACCCAAGGGCATCTGCTTGCTCCAGGGACAGGAGGAGCCCGAATATCAATACCATATACTTGATACTATTGTAACCTGATTTACATAAATTAGAAAAACCGTTTAAAAATCAAAATAACTGAAGTAGAGCACTTCCCTCTTTTCAAAGTATTTATTTTTCCAATTTTATGACCAGCAAAAACAACTTAAGCACTGGGATCATTCTCTCTGTCTTCCTCCATTCACTACCATGCCATTAAAAAAAAGGGGCGTCAGATGGGCGTGGTCACCCCTTCCCCTCCATCGTGACGAGCCGGTTTCCCCCAGGAAGCCGCTGACGGGCCGGCATCAGAGTCTTGCAGACGGCTCGGGAGGCGGGGCCGGCGCCGGGCCTCAGCTGACTATGGAACCCGAGGAGGGCAGATGGGCTTTGGGAGGGGCCCGTCGCCTCCGGGGGTCCCGGAAGCAGCCGGATGGGACTCGTCCACCACACTAGCCACCATTTTCGTTGCCCAGCGCTGGGAAAATGTCCCGACCAGAGGACCAGCAAAGCTGGTTCGAGCCCAAGTAAGCGGCTCCAAGGCGGGAGGCACTGGGAAGTCGTCAGGCGGGCGTGGTCACCCTTCCCCCTCCATCGTGACTAGCCCGGTTTCCCGCCAGGAGCCGCTGGGGCCCGGCATCCAGAGTCTTGCAGCGGCTCGGGCGGGAGCCTGGCTCGCCGGGCCCTCAGCGACTATGGAACCCAGGAGGGCAGATGGGCTTTGGGGTGGGCCCGTCGCCTCTGGGGGTCCCGGAAGCACCGGATGGGACTCGTCCACCACACTAGCCACCATTTTCGTTGCCCAGACGCTGGGAAAATGTCCCATGACCAGAGGACCAGCAAAGCTGGTTCGAGCCCAGCGCCGCCGCTTGGGCCGCGCGAGCCTAGGGTGGAAACAGTGATGTTTTTGGTACACTGCATTCCCGAACAGCAGGAGGGTTTGCTGAGGAGATATACAGAGGAAGGAGATGACATATAGCGCCCCGTGGTTTGGATCGGGAGGGGGGGGAGACAGGACGTTGGTGATGGGAGATGGGTTCGGGTGGAGGTGCATCTTGGAACCCTGTGGAGCCAGGACTCCACATGAGCATCCTTCAATTAAGGGAAAAAGGAGAAAAGGTGGAATAAATAAATAAATAAATATCTGCAGGGCTAGCCACAGTGTAGGGGAAGAGGGAGAGATGCAGAGATAGAGGGAGAGAGGAGGCAGGGCTGCCTGCTATTAAGGCAGCCTGGGGGTGAGTGGGAGGGGTGGGGTACATTGGTGGTGGAAATGGGGTACTGGTGGAGGGATGGGTGCTGGAATACTGTATTACCAAGAACCAATTGCACCTTTGTAATGTATGTCTCACGGTGGTATAATAAAGAATAAAAAAAAAGGGAATTGTTCTCCTAAAGCAAAAGTTTCTCAGACACACAAAATCTAATAAAACCCAATGAAAATAAAAGCATATAAGATGTAGTTATTTAATTTATTGAAACATGACTACTCCTTTGTTTGACTCTAGAATGTAGCCTGTATGTCTCAGATTTAAAAAAAGATCCATATTGCATCTTTTCTAAATATAGGACTGTCTGATTTTGAATCTGCACTGCAATAACGTCAATCTTAGTCATGATTAAAGACATTTTCCTCTTCCTGAGGGTTTACAATCACCCACATTTATTTAGTGTAGCAAGATTGCTATCAAGAAAAAATATATAAATAAATGGATGAATGAATGAATGAATGAATAAAAGAATGTTGTCAAGATGCCCACTGTTCAAACCTATGTGTGGTCCATCTGATGGCAGATACCCATTCCTTCTCTCCCCTTCTTAGCTACGGAGACCACTGTCTCCGAAGTTTTGGTTCTTCTACTGCTCAACTGCCCAACATCTTTTCCCTCATGCCCAACCTTCTTTTATATAGAGTATATGGGTAGAGTTGTGGGCCTTTGCTTCATATATGATCTCCATCACACCATGCCTTCTCAACCTAACAAACAATGTTTCCAAATTTGATTACTCAGTCTTACTCTACCCAAATCTCCAAGCTCTTTCCCTTCTATGATCACGGAATTTTCATCTCCAAGAGGTGAAACTTTGGGCCCGGCCCGGGCCGCGCCCCCCCCCCCCCCCGCCGCCCCCCCCCCCGCGCGAGCCCAAAAAAAAAATCCTGCCCATATCAAGACAACAACAGCGACCAGATAATCAGAACACAAAACCATGCTTATGCTGGCAAGAGAGCAAATGAAGATAGAACTCATTTTTACTACATATATTTTACCTTCATTTTTCTCATTTGATGCATGTACAGAGGAGAATTAAACACACACAACTGATGTGAACTTGATGTAAAACAGTGAAACTGAGCCCTATGTGAGAATGAGAAGCTCTTAAAGCTGGGGATCATAGGAGCTGAGTGCACCTATATTGCATCTTTGTAGGGGGTTCTCCCTCCTCACTGTGCATTAGCCCTTTCCACACTTAGGCAGAACTGGGAGCTTACACTGCAGAGAAGGCCAGTGAATATTCTGACACAGGAACAGAATAATGAGGAAAGTAAGTTTGGAGTGTGACTTAAAAAAAATAGGGAGGAGACTAGATACTAGATTTTTATCCACTTTCAATTATGGTATAATAGCTAGTCTACTATTGACTCAAAACTCAAAAGGCTGCATCACTAGTGAATCCTAACTTAGTGTGTTTTTCTACAAGCTCTTTTCTCAACAGGGGGCCAGATGGTATCCCCCAGAATATTCCAAGAGGCACACAGCTAACATCACATAAATGGGGCGGCCATATCATGGAACTAAGAGGACAACCAGTTGGATGGAAGGAGGGGGCATGGAAACAGGGGCTATAGGATGTAAACAAGTTAGAAAGGGGTCATGCTTAGAAAAAGGCTAATACTATTCTGAAACATAACCAAATTCCATATTTTTCCCGAGAATTTTCAAAAATCACCTCATGGGCTGCTTAAGATATAGGAAGATGATCTTTCTGCAGTAAGTGAAAAACCAGGGGAAATTAATCTCACTCTTATTTAAAACCAGTCCATTAAAATAAATTAATAAACTGAGATATTTAAAGCAAAAAAAATCAAGCCTACCACTCAGCAAGTACTTAGTGATTATTTGCAGTACCTGATACTATCTGTACCACACAGTGCTGATTCTTCCTTTCCCTTTCTTCAGCCCCTCCATGCAGTGTGATGTTTCTGGTGACTTCAAAGGAGAGTAAATAAAACCATTTCGAATGAATAATACTCTTTATATTCCCTAAAGAAACTGCAGTGTTTTATAGCCAGGAATAACTGAGGCCTCAAATAGCTAAGAAAACTGTTCACAGTTGCACAGCAGCACATCTTGGAAGAGAATCAAGGTCTTCTGATCTCTCTGATCTTTCTACAGCTGCACATTTCCTCCTTAGTGGCAGGAGTCAGAATATCTAAACAATGTTCCAAAACGAAAATGTATTTTACTTTTTCTTCCCATGAGCTACTTACTCTTAAGCTCACTTTTGTATTTTTCCCCACCTGGAAATATAAAAAGAAATTGTTAGTATTCTTCTTGAAATGTAAAAACTATACCTATTTGGCATCACACAGTGTGAATAATTTGCATGACTTAGAAATTAACAAATTCAAAACAACAAATGAATCCAAATACCAGCAGCAGAAGAAAATAATAAAAACCAGAGGAGAAATTCATGATATAGACACCAAGAGAGCAATATCAAATATTCAATGAAACCAGGAACTGGCTCTTCAAAATAAACGAATCTTTGGCAACATTTCATGAGGAACAAACGAGAACATGATAGAATAAAAAGGGTCAGAAATAAAAAAGAGGGGCCAGATCAATAGTATAGTGGGTAGGGTGTTTATCTTGTATGCAGTTCAATCTTGTATGCAGTTCAATCCCTAGTATCGAATATGGTCCCTCCAACAACTGTCCAAGTAATTCATGAGTGCAGCACCAGTGGTAAGTCCTGAGCATTGCCAGATTTGACCCAAAAAGCCCAGAAATAAACAAAACAAAAAAATAAATGAAAGAGTAGAAATTATAACTGAACCCTCAGAAATCCAGGTATCATGAAAGCTTACTATGAACAGAACTCTCTGTTAAGCTGGAGAACCTAGAGGAAATGGACAGATTCTTAGAAACAAGTAATCTCTCAAAATTGAATGAAGAGGGAGCATAAAGTCTGAAGAAGTCAATCAAAAGCAAGGAAACTGAAAGAGTAATTTACAATTTCTCCCAAAAGTCCTGGTCACAATGGGTTTACTAGTGAGTTTTATCAAACCATCAGAGAAGTCTTATTGCCCCTGCAAATAGCATACTTAATGGTAGAAAGCTGAAAGCACTCCTACTGAGATCAGGCACAAAGAAAGGATGTCCACAGTCTCCTCTCAATTCAATATTGTATTACAAGTCCTAACAACAGCAATCAGGGAAGAAAAAGAAATCAACATGGTCCCAGTCAGAAAATTATCTATACTTGAAGATAACCTAATAATTAATATGCATAGAAGAGCCTAAAAATAGTCCTAGAAACAATAGACCTATATAGAAAATTTGCCAATACAAAGTTAGTACAAAAATGGTTTCATTCCTATATATAAATAATGGATCAGAAGAGATTAAAAAATCTATCCCATTCAAAATGGTGACTGTTAGCATCAAGTACATAGAAATCAGCTTATCAAAAGAGGTGGGATATCTATACCATAGAACTTAAAACACTTAAAAAGAAATAGAAAAGACCTTAAGAAATGGGAAAATATTCCATGCTCTTGGATGGAAAGAATCAATATTGTCAAAAAGGTGATCCTATCTAAATTACTATACATATTTAGTATAAACTTTATTCAAATACAGATTACACTTTTAGGACTTACAATAGTCATAATAAAGTTTTTATGGAATCAAAAAAGATCTCAAATAGCTAAAACCATACTGAAAAATAAATTGGGAGACATCTCATTACCTAACTTGAACTAATACTATAAAACAATAGTTATCAAAACAGTATGGTATTAGAAAAAGGATAGACTCTTTTGACCAATCATTCAGAATACAATATCCAAGGACAAACGCCCACATATATTTGATCAGTTAATTTTTTATAAAGTTGCTGAGTACATGAATAAATATTCTCATTTATTCATGGACTAAAAGACATCCCTCTTAAACTAATGGTACTGGTAAAACTGGATAACCATGTTTAAAAAAGCGTATAAAGTACACTCAGGAAAATATAGGCAGAATGCTCCAAAAACTGAACCTCAAAGATGTCCTCAATGATACAATGCCACTCACAAAGGCAATAAGAATAAATATTTCAAAAAGAGACTACATCAAATTAAATAGTGTTTGTGTGGCAAAACAAAAGGTTAAGTCTTAACCTTAAACAGGGGTTAAGACTGAAAGACAGCTAGCTAATGGGAGAAAATATTGGCGATCAACACATCAGATAAGATATTAAAATCCAGTATATATATATATATATATATATATATATATATATATCACTTGTATCACTTGACTTCCTGATGTTCATCGATTTGCTTGAGCAGGTGTCAGTAACTGACTCCATTCGTTGGGAATGAGGTCCATTATTGTTACTGTTTTTGGCATATCGAATACACCACGGGTAGCTTCAGGCTACGGTCGTGGGATATATATATATATATATATAATGTATATATATAACTCAAAGATGAATATTTATATTTTTATATATATATATATATAACTCAAAGATGAACAATGAAGAATAAAATCAAAACCCCATAAAAATGAGTGGAAATGAACAGTGACTTCTCTGAGGAAGTCTCCGTCAGTCACTTCACTGAATCACTGTCTTCCCATTGTACATCAATTTGCTCGAGTAGGCACTAGTTACATCTCCATTAGTCCTGTCACAAGCAAGTGCAACCCAAGGGCATCTACTTGCTACAGGGACAGGGAGGAGCCCCAAAACCATTCTTCAGGTTATGGAACTGAGGTCCATAATGGTTACTAGTCTGGCATAAAAGTAAATAAAACACGGTAGCTTTCCAGGCTTTTACCATGTAGGTGGTATAGTCTCAGTAGAAGGCTCTCAATCCGAGCATTTACTGACAAAACTTAAAGGGGGAAGATCAGGTTTTCTCTTGGATGGAGCTCTGAGGAACTATGGAGTCTGGATGTTGAGAATAACTAACTGCATGATGTGTGGTTTGCTCTGGCTTCTTGCCAGGCTTATTGGTATCAGTTAAAACATGTCTATAACTATTTACTATGTATAAATGTAAAGAGATTGGGAAGAACCTTGTGAAAAATTCAGTATCCTATAAAAATATGCGCGCGCGCCAAGGGACATATAGGTCTGGTGTGGGTGGGTCTCTCTCTTCCGGGGCAACTGGCATGGAGGTGGGAGGAAAGGGCAGGGCCCAAAACTCCACTCTGAGTCCGGCCAGCTTGGTCTCTCCCCCCCACTCATGAGAGAAAACCCTTGAAGCAATGTTGGACTCGGCCAGGGAATGGCCGAGCCCCCTCACCGGGAGGTCAGCTCCATGGGTTGCTTCGACATGGGGCCGGCTGAGCAGCGCAGCTGTGGATCTGAAGTGGATGGGTCTGGAAATCTTCCGGGGTTGCAAATTAGCTGAGTCTGGCATGGGTGGTCAGTCACTTATTATGGAGATTTATGGTAATGAGATACCATCTAATTTAGATACCATCTCACAGGATCTCAATGAGATACCATCTCACACTAGTGAGAATGGCACACATCAAAAAATACTGTGAACAATCTATGTTGGTGGGTGTGTGGTGGAAAAGGAAATCTCATTCACTGAAGGTGGGAATGTTCCCTCATTCAGAATTTATGAAAAACACTATGGAGAGTTCTCGGTAAACTTAGAATTGAGCTGCCATCTGACCTGGCAATTTCACTTCTGGTATCTTCCCCCAGGACACAAAAACATTCAAAAAGACACATGTACACCGTTATTTATTGCAGCATTTAGTACAATAGCTAAGATTTGGAATAAACCCAGGTGTGCAATGATAGACAAATGGGTCATGAAGATGTGGCATATATATGCATACACACAATGGAATACTTTGTAGCTGTAAGACAAGATGAAAACATACTCTTTGCTGCAACATAAATGGAACTGGTAGATATCATGCAAAATGAAGAAAGGACAAATACAGAATGATCATTTATATGTGGTATAAGGAATAACTGAATGAGTAAATGCAATGTTTGAAAGGAAGATGCCTTAATTACCCTTAGCCTCAGAGTACAGAAAGGAGGATGGGAGAGAAGGAAAGAAATTGAGGGAAGAAGAACAGATAAATGGAAAGCAATGGGCAGCTAGAGTCAAGGAAATCCATGTACATAGCTGGTATAAGAAGTATAGCTAAGTATCTAAATATAATGGAGTATAGCTAAATATTCAAACCACAGAGCCAACAACACTGAAATCAAGAGATCCAAACTTCAACAACCCTAACTTAAGAATGTACCCATCAAAATGGGAAACTGGAGGAGGAAGGCAGGTGGGAGGATATTTGGGAACCCAGTGGAGGGAAGATGACACTGTTAGTGAAACCAGTGCTGGAACATTGCACATCTAAAACCCAACAATGAATGACTTTGCATACGCCAAACTGACTTCTAAAATCTTAGTTCAAAATACAGGCAGCTCTCCAAGTGTTTTAAATACAAGCAAAATATTATTCTTAATGCAAATATTTATGGCTACAAGGATCTAAGCCATTTTTCCCTTATATTTTAGGCTACAAATTTCTGAATTGTAATCCTTGTAACTGGTGCTTGCTTGAGCAAATCGATGATGAACAGTAAAACAGTGATACAGTGATAACTAAACATCAATATTGACTCCTCTTACATAAAACACATTTGTGATATCAAAAGGTCCCTGTTTTATCTAACAGTTGTTCTTAATTGTACTCCACATGTATAATTCAACCCTAACCAACTAAAACCATACAGAATATATCACTGCCACTACAACCAAAAGCAGAGTTCTTCTCTGCCAGCAAAATTCTAAGGAAAAGTTCACAGTCTCTCTCCTCTTGTACTGTCATGATCAGGTTTCTCCTATAAAAAATAATAAAAACAGTTATGTGGAATTCTAGAATGTCAAAGGCAAAAGATCTCAGGATTAAATGCAAGTCTTGGATCCGTTCACACAGATGAGTATGATCGTGGAAGTCCAAACTACACTTCTTATGAGGGAAGAAATTCTGATCAAAAAGACCAACAGAGTTTATCACTTAAGTCTCTTTGCGTATATTCAGTGGTGAGTTTTAATCTGCCATTACCATTTCCCATATTTATTAAAACATATCTGAGGGCTAGCCACAATGTGTAAAATAAAGGAGAGAGATGCAAACAGAAAATAAGAGAGAAAGAGAACTGGGACCTCTTTAGCGGGTGGGGACAGGGGAGGGGACATTGTGGTGGAAATGGGATTGAGGATGGGGCTGGTACGTATACCAAGAACCAAACACTTTGTAATTGTATTTTCACGTGTATAAAAAAATTTAAAAAAAAACAAAAGACCAACAGAAAACATAAAACCAATGGGAGCGCAATAGTACTTGCACACTCTCCTTTTAAAAATGCGTGTCATGTGTTTGTCAGTTCTTCTTACCAACAGTCAGTATCTATTAATCCATTAACTCTCTCAGCATTCTACAAAATCAATTCTGCCTGTATTAGAGTTACTAAGCATAGTAATTCCAAACAGAAGGAAATGTACTACTCATTTGCTAGTACGGAAAGGATATATGGAAGATGGTGACCATTTGATTTTATCTGAGGTCAGAATAAGACAGGATGGCCCTACAAATATAGCAGTGAAATGATATTTGAAAGCAATTTATTGAAAATAAAAAATACAACTATAAATTATCAAGATCTGATTACAGGTGACTCACAAACAAAACTCTCTCTGCAATTTTTAAAGAATCTTGTAACTGGAATTCTATAAGACACATCAGGGAAGGAGCTATTTTTTCTAAAAAAAGACTATTTTTGGTCAATTTACCACTCTTTTAGAGTCTTGATGCCAATGCATTAAA
The DNA here is from genome assembly GCA_021461705.1 of Cryptotis parvus. Classification (NCBI taxonomy): domain Eukaryota; kingdom Metazoa; phylum Chordata; class Mammalia; order Eulipotyphla; family Soricidae; genus Cryptotis; species Cryptotis parvus. The sequence goes on from JAJIBD010008039.1 coordinate 40,307, forward strand.
AAGATGAGCTTCATGAATGCGTAAGCTGTGCTTTATTTTCGCCTCTACTCTATGTAGCATGACATGTGCAAATAAATAGGCAATGAAGTATTTTTTCTTCTCTATGTAACAAGGCAGACTGTTATGCTTGCCTTTTTATTAAAATTTTAGAACCACTATCCAAAGACCAGAATTCTGAGGTCAGTTCCTTACAACAATATGACACAATCTCATCCATTTGCTCACTGATGCGATATCATTTCTACCCCACAGCCAATTGCTTTCACTTTAGGTTGCCAGCCACCTCCAATTTGTCATATCTGGGAGACATTGTCTGACCTTGCCTTTCTCAACTGCTGTGTGTGCACACATCTCTTCACTTTGCTGGAAACTCTTTTCCCAAGGTTATATTCCCAATGGTCTTGCATTTCTCTTCTCATTCATCAGACCCCTCCCACCTCCCCTGCAAATTGGTTACTTTTCATGCATTGTCCCTCAGGCTTCTCCTGTGCTTAAGCTACTCCATCCAAGTTGATGGTTTTAACTCACTTCTTTATGTATGGCTCCTCCATATTACAGAAGCTCCTCACTCCTCTTTTAGAATGAGAGATATTGATCATTTCCACTTGGATGTCCCCTAACACATGGCAACGCCATTCATCCCAAGTTTCCTTTATTATGTTTCCTTTTCCAGACTTGTTTCTTCTGTGTTGCAGGACACCCAAAAGCCTAAAAGCCATTGCATCTGCCCTGGATTGCCTCCTGCAGATCACTTTGTAGATAGGGGGGTAGTTTAAATGTGGCAGTTTATCTGACCATGTATTCTGTACTGGCTGGTATAAATATTCTCTCATGCTACCACAATCATCGTGGGACTAGCAAGATCTTACCAGCATATTTGCCTGACCACGTTGGATCTCTAAGTAATTAGACCAGAGAGAAATGCTGTTTGCCTCCAAGCAAGCAAGCATGGCTCCCTGATAACTCAAAGGCAACTAAAATACAAAACAACCGTGAAGTAGAGGAGACTCTTGTGAAGGCTTGGAGAAATATTTAACTGGCATTAGTATAGTCTTTGGTGCAGAGACATGCCATCTCAGAAACCCCCCTTCTCTCCCCTATAAAGGTTTTTCCAGGCAGATCTTGGCTCAAGACATTAGGTGAGGTGCTGGGAGAAATTACCTGGGAGTATTTGACCCTCCTTGCCAGGGGAAGTTACATTTAGCTTATAGCTCTTCCCAGCTCTGCTAGGAGACTTTGAATTAGCTCTGGGTCCTTGTAAACATCCAGAAGGTCTCCTGAAGTTGCTACATTTCTATAGAGCTATTTTCCTGTTTTCATCTCTAGATAGCCCAGCCCATAATGGGTCAGGCTGGGGAGTTTGGCCAGATTTTTTAGCTATAAAATAAACTGCAAGAAGGAAGAAGCCCCTTTTTTCTCCCTTTTTGCCATTTCGGCTTCACTTGGTGTTTGCCTCTCCGTCCTCTCCATCTCTGTTGAACCTCAACACATGCTGGCAGCCATCTTGGCCTACATGTGGCTGGGGCCTAGCTGGGAACCCAGAGTCCGGAGATTTTCCTCGCTCTTGGATTGTATATTGGAACCTGTGATAGTAAAGCCCTTTTTTAAAACTGCATTGGATTCCTGAGTTTTTATCCATTCCCTGCTGGCTTCAGAGATAGAAGGAAACTCGCTTCCCGGCACTGTTGGGGACCCCGGCGGCGCCCCCGATCCTTCTGCATCACCATGATGGAAATCATTATTCATCCACATACCCCCTGGTAGCAACTTGGAAGTCCCCTTGAGCTCCTCCTTCATAATTATCCAATGAAATCCCCTTCCTTTCTCCTCCCTTTTTCTATTCCCCTGCTTGTAGCCTATTTAGGGCCCTATTATCCCAAGACAGCTTCAGTTTAATTTTTAGTTTTTATTTGCTAAGTCAGGTCATTGGGTGGGTAGTGAAACGAAATGGTCAGTGTTGACATAATAGATTAAGAGTCTGGTTTAAGCAACATTTTGCAAATAAGCGTCTCCATTGTCAATTTGGGCCAGTTTCCAGAGTTTCGGAGTGTTCAACAATAGCGCACTATCTCATCCCCAAGCCATCAAGTCTTCCTGGAAGCACCTTGAGATCAGAATGTGTATTTGGGGAGTAAGATACTCCATTTTCTTTGAATATACTTTGGAAAGGGAACCCCCCCCCACTCTCAGAAAGTGTGGGAGTTTTCACAGATTCACAGGGATGTCCTTTAGCTTTAAAATGAATTACTACTATGTCTGTTGTTCTGATTTTTGAGCTACTATCAATTTTCAGGGACAATTCTCTTCCCCTAAGACAGTAACTGGCAAGAAGCCAGGAAATCTTTATTCATAACAAGTCATTTATCTACTAAATCCTCAGAACGAACGCAAATGGCGAGTAGGCTCTTCCTCTCCAATACAGTCAAATTGTAAATGCAAGGATTTCTAGTTATTTGGCCTACCAGCACCCCGATTCATGAAAAACAATTCAATTGCATCCTCTACCCATATCCCAGAAATCTATATTCTTCAGGCAAACAAACAAAAAATGCTTCCCCTCCCAATTGCACCTAAAGTAACTAACTCATCTCTGTGTTGTTGCCCCCAACCCACAACACAGGAGCAGGGAAAATAAGATCATTCATTGTATAGTCTGGGTTCCAAAGTTTGTTAGTTATCTATTCGGTCCTCTGAAATAAACACTTTTTTTTAAATTTGAGGTTTGCTTGTTTGGGGGCCACACCCATTAATGCACAGGTCTTGCTCCTGGCTCTGCACTCAGGCATCACTCCAGAAGGCTGTGGGGACCATCTGGAGGTGCTGAGGATCAAACCTGGGTTGGCCATGTCAAGGCAAATGTCCTACCTCCTGTACTATCGCTACAGTCCCCAAACTAATTCTTCTTTTAGAAATTAAAATAAACTCATTTCTTTTTCTCTTTATAAAAGTTCATGAATTAAAAATATGTATGTTAACTATCAGAAAAACACAATACACCACCTGCTCATTTTCCAGTATAATTGAGGCTGTGGTATAATGACCTAGTCAACATTTGCATATGGATATACATTTTTAGAGATGCTAAACTGTCACTATTTATATTATACCAGTTGGTGCTTTTGCATTAAACCTTCTTTGTATGTCCTACTTCATATTTCTATTTCTGTGTGGTTTGTGTGTTTTTCTAAGGACAAGGAATCAATATATAAGGCTTTCATACCTAGGCAGTCATAGAAGCAGCTGTTGTCTCTCTATTCCATGCAATGCCAGACATTTTATGGTGCTAGTGCCCTGGAGTACAAATATACAAAGTCCCAAGCATAAAGATACCTGCTAGAAAAGCTGGGAAAAAAAGCAGTGGAATCAGCTATACCTGGATCTGGATCAAAAGAAACATGAATATTAGAAGGCCCAATGCCATCTCAATTAAGGTTAAGGCTTAGTTCTTTCTATAAAGCCTGACATAAGAACTTGCTTCATTTTCTAATTTAAATTGGCATATCAGGACTATAAAGATAGCTCAGCAGGTAAGGTATTGCATGCAGCCTACCCAAGTTCAGTTCCCACATTGCATACAGTCCCCAAGGCCAGGACAAAGTGATCCTTGTAGTAGAGCACTAGGAGTACAGCAAGCTGAGGCTCAAATTCTAAGTCAACTTGTACTAGCATAATAAGAGGCTTAATAAAAGTCCTACCGCTGCACCTTTATAGATTCATGTCTGGTATTGAGATCTTTGATCCATTTTGATCTGACTTTCTGCCTGGCATTAGAAGAGGTCTAAGTTCATTTTTTACACATAGCTGCCCAGTTTTCCCAGCAGCATTTGTTGAAGAGGCTTTCTTTGCTTCACTTAGTATTTTTTGCTACTTTATCAAAGATGAAGTGATAGTATATTTGAGACTATGTTTCAGAATATTCTGTTCTATTCCATAGGTCTACAGGTTTGTTTCTATACCAATACCAGGCCGTTTTAATTACTACTGCTTTATAATAGAGTTTGAGTTTGGGGAAATTGATACCTCCCATCTTCTTTTCCCCAAGGACTGCTTTAGCTATTTGTGGGGGGTTTATTATTCCGCATAAATTTCAGGAGTGTTTGGACAATTTCTTTGAAGAATGTCATGGGCAGTGTCCTTATAGGGACAGCATTAAGTAAGTATAAAGCAATAGGGAGTATTATAAGTTTGATCATATTAATTCTCCTAATCCATGAGCAGGGAATGTGTCTCCATTTCCTCAGATCTTTTTTTTTTTATTTCTTGAAGCAATGTTTTATGGTTTTCTTTGTACTGATCCTTTACATTCTTGGTCAAACTGATGCCTAGGTATTTGATTTTTTGTGGGACAATTGTAAATGGAATCACTTCTTTAATCTTTTTCTTGTCTTTCATTATTTGCATATATGAAAGCCATTGACTTCTGGGTATTGATTTTGTACACTGCCACTCTTCTATAGGAACCTACTTCTAGGTTCCTATAGTAGTGTTTTTGGTAGAGAGTTTAGGGTTCTCTAGGTAAAATATCATGTCATCTGCAAATAATGACAGCATGACTTCTTCCTTTCTTATCTAGATGCCATTAATGTCCTTTTCTTCCCTGATTGCTATGCCAAGTGCTTTCAGTACTATATTTTATAAAAGTGGTAAGAATAGGCAGCCTTGTTTTGTCCATGATCTTATGGGGAAGGCTTTCAGTTTTTTTCCCATTGAGATTGATGCTCACTGTGGGTGTGTAATAGATGGCTTTAGCTATATTGAGGAAGGTTCCTTCAACAAAACACCACTGACAAAGTGGAAGCAAAGATAAAGGAATGGGATTATATTAAACTGAAAAGCTTCTGCACCTCAAAAGATATGGTGACCAAGATACAGAGACAGTCCACACACTGGGATAGAATACTCACCTGAAGCCCATCTGATAAGGGGTTAATACCCATGATATATCAGGCACTGGTAGAAAGTTCTAAGAAGAAAACAGCCAACCCCATCAAAAAATGGGGAGAAGAAATGAACAGAAACTTCCAAAAAGAAATTCGAATTGTCAAAAAGGCATATGTAAAAGTGCTCTTTATCATTAATCATCAGGGAGATGAAAATCAAAACAATAATTAGGTATCATCTAACACCAAAAAGACTGGCACACATCCAAAAAAGCAAGAACAACCAGTGCTGGCATGGATAAGGGGAGAAAAGGGACTCTCATCCACTGTTGGTGGGAATGTCAACTCGTCCAGCCATTTTGGAAAGCAATATGGACATTCCTCCAAAAACTAGATATTGAGCTCCCATTTGACCCAACAATACCACTCCTGGGAATATACATAGCAGATATGTATGTTCTGGTATGTATAGCAGAATATACACATAGCAGAAACACTATCTGCACTTCTGTATTCTCACAGCTCTATTTACAATAGCCAGAATCTGGAAACAACCTAAATGTCCGAGAACACAAGACTGGCTAAAGAAACATATATTATATATCTGCACAATGGAATATTAAGCAGTTGTCAGAAAAGATGAAGTCATGGAATTTACCTGCAAATGGATGTACAGAGAGACTATTATGCTGGAGCGAAATTAGTCATAAGGAAAAGGACAGATATAGAATGACTCCATTCATTAATGGAATACAAATACCAATATTTTACTAATTGTCGGAAATATTAATGCCAAACTAGAACTAAGTGTTAAATATACACAAAGGGATTTACACAATATACATGATAATCCCTAAATGTCTGTAGGGCAAGCCACAGTGTGTCAAAGAGAGAGGTGGGGAGAAGAAAAAGGAAAAGCCTACTATAGAGTCACGCTGAGGGAGGGGAGAGAGAATTTCGGGCCATTGGTGGTGGGAAAAGGGGACTTGTGAAGGTTTGGGTGCTGGAATAATGTATGACTGGAATCCAATCATGAATATTTTTGTAACTTTACAGTGGTATAATAAAAAAATTTAAAAAAAGGTCTACCTCATTCAGGGCTTAGACAAAGCACTTGTTTCTTCCTTCTAGTCACTTTTAAAGCTATAACCTACCATTTAAACCACTATCCCTAAGGAAAGAATTCCAATTTCAATAGCAACAAACTCACAGGAGTCTTCAGAGAGTGGAAAAAAAAAGACTGGTGTTGGGTCTTTGGCCTTGCTACTAGAGAGATTTTCTCTCAGACAAGATAAATCTTTAAATGGAAAAAATTATATTGGCACCATCACACTGCTGTAGGTTTTTGTGAAATTATGACCAGGGTATTAAGATGTTTAAGTCTGTCTTATGCATTGATTGATTTGCTACTTTTAATTTTCATGCAGAATCGATTATAGCAGAGTGGTTATGGTGAAGATACCACCAACTGGATCCCACAGGATGTCAAAAGATCACGTGGCCGCCCACCTACAAGATGGTCAGCCTTCTTCGTCAAGACCCTGAATGAATGGTTTGAAGCTCTTTGTATTCCTGAAGCAAGCAGATGCCATTGGGCTATACTGGCATGTGATAGGACAAATGGAAACGTTACTGGCACCCGCTCAAGCAAATCAACGAATAATGGAATATCAAGTAATCAAGTGGTGAGGGAGTACCAGTCTCTGAAACAGATTGACTCAGTTGGCATCTTATTTCCAAATCTAGCCCCATGAATTTAGGTAAACTTTAATTTTTTGCCCTCTTTTTTAATAGTAATTAGAAATAGTAATTTATTTGTGAGTACTTAATAACAATTAGTTAGCAAATATAGTCAAACAAAATTATGTGATTCTATTGCTTATAGAAGCACTCAGGCAACAGTAGTTTTTAAAAAACTGTTATCACTACACATAAGAAGTTATTTTATCAATAATCAACATTAGGAGTCTGAGAAATAGTTCAACATGTAGGGCACTTGACTTGCACACAGTCCACCTGGGTTCAGTCCCTAGCATTCCATATGGTCCCCCACACCCTGCCAGGAGAGATCACTGACTTCAGAGCAAGGAGCAAGTCTTGAGCAACACTACCTGTGGATAGGAAGGAAGGAAGAAAAGGAGAGGAGGGAGGGAGGGAGGAAGAGGAGGGAGGAAGAGGAGAGAGAGGAAGAGGGGGGGAGGGAAGGAGGAAGGAAGGAGAGAGGAAGGAGGCAGGAAGGAGGGAGGAGGAGGAGGAAGGAAGGAGGGAAGAAGAGGAGTGAGGAAGAGAGGAGGAAGGAAGGAAGGAAGGAAATATTCAAAGGCCTGGAAAGAAAGGAGGGAAGAAGAGGAGGGAGGAAGAGGAGGGAGGAAGAGGAGGGAGAGAAGAGGAGGGAGGAAGAGGAGGGAGGAAGGGGAGGGGGGAAAGAGGAGGGAGTAACTCCTGAGTGCAGAGCTAGGAATAACCCCTTAGCACTGCCAGTTGTGACCCCCCCCTCCAAAAAAAGCAAAAAAAAAAAAAGTTAGAACCGTGATTTTGTAACCAGTTTTGAAAGAGAAATAGGATCATTTCTTTTCTTTCTTTAAAAATGTATGATTGCTTTTGTGACAAGTGAGATATTACTTTGTATCACTTGTATCACTATTCTTCCTGTCGTTCATTGATTTGCTCCAGTGGGCACCAGTAACATCTCCATTTGTTGGGAATGAGGTAGATTATTGTTACTGTTTTGGGCATATAGAATACACCATGGGTAGGTTGCCAGGCTTTGCCGTGGCAAGATATTACTTTAAATCTAAACAATGTGAAACCCTCCAACATACTGATTCAAACTAATAATATCAGTTATCCTGCTTTGGAAATTGGAAGTTACAGACAAATGTTCTGGCCCTAGTGAAAAATTTAGTCCACTAAAAGGGAGACAAGCAGGTAACAATAGGCTTCTTTTCTCTCAGCCCCCTTTGTCTAAATAAATGCTGGCTCTTCCCTTTCTGTAAAACCAATTTAAATTCTAAAAGGCACATAAACATACCACAGTCCACAAAGTTTTGCCCCACTTACAAGTCCTATATGGGTGCAAGAATAGAGAAGTCATTTCCTGTTCTTGCAACCAGACTTCAGTGCTCTAGACAGCTTGATTAAGATGGTGATGGTGATTTAATAGAAGCAGCATCAAAATGAAATTCCCAAGTCCCAGTTGAGTGCTGATTAGATTATTCACTGGATGCATGGCTGTGGGCACAATCTTACTTCTAATTTTAAAAAGTTAATAATGCCTCAATTGACAACTAGTGTGAGCAATGTGTGAAGTGAACACATCCGGTAGTGTGCAACAGAGCGTAATCATAATATTAGAACTCAAATTCTTTGTTGTTAACTTTATATTTTTCAGCCTGGTAATTTGTCTGGGGGCCAAGCACCCTTGTCCTTGCTAAGGAGCCCTGACCTTCTCTCTGGACTTTTGCCCCAGTCTCTTCCAGGCTCTCTTCCATTCATTCAATCTGGCAGCTCACTGAAGAAGCTGCAGGCACATTAATAATTCTGGCAATCATGCTCATTGGTATCACTAGTCTGATTGTGAGTTTTCCCCTAATTTAAAAAATCCTGAGAAGGCCAGAATGGTAGGACCAAGGATAGGGCCCTTGTCTTAGATGTAGCTTGATCCCCAGCACTATACATGGTCACCTGAGCTTCTCTAGGAGTGACCACTGAGCATTAAGCAAGAAATGCTCACAGACCCCTCAATACTGTGGGATGAGCCTTAGTCCCAAAAACAAAAACAAAAATAAAGGCAAAAACCAACTCCTGACATTTTTGACACACTCTAATAGAGCTATACAGTTACTTGACACTCTCTTTAGTTCATAAATTTTATTTTCTACCAGGCAAACAGGTACTATACCTCTCCCAAAAGGAGTGAAAGGGTGAAAAGCAAGGGAGAAAAGCACATCTTTTGCTATTTGCTACAGAAAAGTGGAAGAAAGCTACAATTTACTGAGTGCCAGACACCGATTCAGTGCCAGGACTGCAGAAACAGTACTTCATTAAATATTATAAGTAGCTGCATTTGCAGTTTACAGTTGAGAAAACTATTAAGGCCCACAGTCTGTATCATTTACCCAAAGACACTGAGTGTAGGCTGGAATGAAACTCCAGGTACCCAGAATGGATCAAGGGATAAGTTTGTTCATCTTCATTTCTGTCAACATTGGGATGCTTTGGTCAGCTCGAGGATACACAGTAAGGGCCCCAGGACATCTTATTTATACTCTTTCAATGAGCACTATACAGCAGAGGGGATGAAATTAAGACTAGAGCTTGTAAAATGGAAAGTGATTAAACATACCTCTGATCACCTAGCTTTAATAAGCAGTCACAGAAGTAGTCAAAAGTTCTGTTCCTTGCATCCTGAAACACATTTTCTGAAAACTTTTTCTTTCCTGGCATTGGCATGTGCATATGAAGAACAGGAAGCCAGGACAGTGTGTTTCTGCAAAGAGAAGATTCCCAGAGTCTCTGCAGTGTGAGCAGACTAGATGTTCCTTCCTACTGGTTCCCCCCCAACCAATGAGAGTGAACAAGCAAGAGCAGCGAGTGCTAGAGGTCCATGCCATAGTTTCAGCTATATGCTCCATGCGTTATCAACAGCTACCAAAACACCTATTTGGAGGCTGAATGAAAGGAAGACTGGGGACAGGCACAGCTATAGCACATGGTTTGGAGCTTGGTGGTTTTAATGCCCTCAATTACCCCTCCTAGCCTGAGGAATTAATTATGTTTATAAACCCATAATCAGGTTCTTTTTTCCCCAAGTAAAGTGCAGCCAGTAAAATCAAGACCCAAATTACTTAGGATGCTTTCTTTGTGTAGATGGACATGGCAGAAAATCAGATTCCTGCTCAGACACCTCAACCCATTACCCGCTGCTTGGGTGAGACCCTGTAGGCGACTGACACCTAATGCTCATGAAACTCTCTGTCAAAGTTTCTTCAGAACTGACTCACCACAGCGGCCTCATCTCTCCAAGTCACAAGGCTTCAGCCTCAGAACTGGTTGTGAGAAGTACATGTAATAAGGACATGGTTTATTTGATTCCCAGTAGGAGCGGGTAGGGAAAGTAGGGCTATCTCACATAAAATTTAAAATAGGTTTAAACAGTGAGTTTTTTCTCATTTCATCCAGACCCAGACCCCTATTCCATCTCCCTTATTGTCCTTAGTCTCACTCCATTTAGAATTTTGGAGTCATTCTGCTTCTCTCTGGCTGATTCCTTTCTCTCATACCAGTACAAGCACCAATCTTTGAGAGCAAAAGAGATTCATGCTATGAAGTTACTAACCTACTCCTATACCACTTGTCAAAACATTCATGCTCTTGATGATATCACAAAATCAATCTGACTCAACTGTAGGGAACTGTCAGGGTTCTTCCAGATTTTATGACAGCATTTGGGATTTTCTATTCAACTACACATGACACTGCTTCATCCTAAAAATATAGTATGAAGGAAACAAATGCATTTCTATAACATGTTCAAAATCCTGCCTCCCACCCACTCACTACCAAACGTAGATGTAGATGGCCTCCTGCCATTCCTATCTCTTGAGTTCATATCTTGCTTTATGAAAGTGGCTAGACCTAACAGCTTTCTTCAGAGAGAAAGAAGTCAGCAAGAATGGTGTGACAGCACTGCTAACGTGAGGATACAAAAAACTGTGGCTTCCATGTAGTGTGTCCTCTCCTGCCCTCTCGAGTGGACACCAGCTGTTCTATGGAGAGATCCAGATGGTCAGGGTTGGCTGCCTCTGGCATAGAGCCAAGAAAAAATCTGAAGCTGCTCCTAGCCATGTGACTCATCTCGATGGTGGATCCTCCCTGAGCTTCATTCTGAAGTGTTCATGCACCCTTGGGACAACCTAAATAGCCTGAAAGAGACCCGCTATGCAGGGGGCAGAGTTAAGTGGTACCCAGAATCCAGAACTGCTGAAATTGGGAGATCACAAATGGTACTTAAATATGTCATTTCTGGGGGGTAATTTATCATACAGCAATAGGGAACTATCATTCATAATGTTTCAGCACTGCAACTCTAGGCCATCCTTTATACTTGCTATTTTTACTGCTGCTTCCCTCTGCAGGCGGCAACTACCACTGTGCACCACAATCCACTACTTCCAGCCAATCCAGTCAACAGGAAAAGGCCACTAAGGCAAAGTCACTTTTCCTTGAGAGTTGACTGCATGAGCAAAGTGCTATCACCTGTCATCGTTCCACCTAAAAAAGAGCCAGGATCTACTCCCCTCAGCCTGTTTCTTTCCTCTCTGGTTATCTTCAGAAGCTGAACTATACCAAAGCACTAGAAATATCAAAAAATTGATTTCTGGATAAATCTCACCTTTGAACTCTCAGCAAATAGCTCCTCCTCATTTTGTCACTGTGTCTACTCTCCTCCAGAAAGTGTTTTCAACATATTTCCTCTACAGAGAAGGGAACAGTGTGCTAATAAGTGCCAAAGGGCTAATACCAACCTAGAACTGAGCATTGAACACAGGCAAAAAGATAAGCATGATAACCTCTAAATGTATGCATTGCAATCCACAATGTGTAAGAGAAGGAAAAGAGGAAGAGAAAGAGAAAGAGAGAAAAGAGATAAAGAACCTGCCATAGAGGCAGGCTATGGGACGGGGGAGGGAATCGGGGACATTGGTGGTGGGAAATGATCACTGGTGGAGGGATGGTTCTGGAACACTGTATGACTGAAACCCAAACATGAACATCTTTGTAATTGTCTATCTCACGGTAGTATAATAAAATACTTTAAAAAAAACAAAAAACTTATTTCCCAATTTCAGTAGTGTTCAGTTAATTTCAAATATCATTTTCCAGTCAAACTCTGTTCCCTTCTGTGTATGTATCCATTTCTCTAGGAAGTTGAGTCTTCTCTCAACAGGGGGCTTTGGACTTCACAAGAAACATGAGTGAAGGATTAGCCTGAAATCATTCAAGGTTCTATTTTTCTGCTTTCCATTTGCATCCTCCTGTCTTCTGCCTTCACTCATCTGCACATCCTGTTTGCATTGTTGCTGGGGCCACTCAGTACTGAACTGAGTGGACACTGAGTGATTCAGCCTGGCCACTCAGGCTGAATCCAGGGTTTCCACAGGCAGTGCCACGTTCGACTATTTGAGCAACATCCTCAGCCCCTGGATGTACTTAGGCAACCAGTGCATCTATTTATTGCAACACTGGGTGGTCTTACAGCATTTTATCTCCTGGTGTGCTGAAATGATAGGAGGGGCAGTAGTAGCCTTAAGTGCAATTGGGGATGATCTTTCAGTTTGCTTAAAGAAGGTAGATTTCTGGGAGATGGCAAAATGGAGGTAGGCACTTGATAGCTTATTTTTTAACTGGTAGGCCAGAATACAATTCTTCTCTTTGCTCCTGTCAAACATAATTCACATAGAGAAAAGAGGAACAGAAAACCAGTCCCTGAAGACAAACCTTCTTTGTAAATGGACAGGATGAGATACTGCTGGCCCTGTGATTAGGAGCCCAAATAGGCTTCTGCTTCCCTGAAAAAGGCTTCTCACTGTCAGGAACCCCTCACTAGAAGATGTGGACCCTATACGGCACTGGGATCCATGAGAAGTTTGGGCAGCGGAAGCTGATCGACAGTGATAGACAGCTCTCCCCAAATATCTTAAAGCTGCTTAACGGCACTGTCAAAGATGTGTATGTGGAAACTGTAATGTGGAACTGTATTTCATAATTTTTAAATTAGTAATTTTTAAGATAATATATTTTTTAATTATCCTAGCACTGCTACTTTCTAATTTGGGGATTCTAAGCAAATTAATTCACTGAGCCTGCATTTTCACATGTTCAAGAAGAAATTCTTTGACAGTCTAACACATGGTGAATGCACACTAAATGGCACAATTATCATCTGCTGAATAAAAGGGCCAACAAGAAGTTGTGATGAAAGCTTCAGAGAAATCTTCCCAAAGTGAGGACATCCCTCCCGCCTCCAGTCACAGGAATGATGGGGATATAGTAGCCCTCAGGGGCAACTAGGGGCATGTTCTGTTTATCTGCCTGAAGATTGATATTGCAGGAAGATATAGAGGGATTTTTTTTCTACTGTAAGGAACAGGTAGAGTGATGAAGTTTGGGAATCTCAGCGTTAAGAGTCATTCAAGGCAAGAGTTTTCCCGTAATGATGAAGTATTCCCCATTTTTTTTTTTTGCTGTTCTACAGGGCCACATGTGCCTATTAAGAATCTGAAATGTCTTAAGCCTTGAGGAATTGAAATTGAAATTTTATTTCAGTTAATTTGAATTTAAATAGTTATCTGTGGTCACTGGCTACCATGCTAGATATAATAGTTTTAGAGGAATATCTCATCCTGAAAGCAGCCTGACATTCTCAAATCCTTCCCCGTGCACCCCTGATCACTTAAGGAATCCAGCAGCCAGCGTTGTCTAGAACTGAATGTACTCAGAGAAAAAGCTTTTTAAAGGAATGATAAAGGTTACATGTGGTCACTAGGCTGGGCCCCAATCCAATGTAACTGCTCTCCTTAGAATGGGAGGTTGGGACAGAGGCAGAAGAAAAGTCTCATAGGAAACCAAGTCTGTGGCACTTTGGCTTAACTTCTAAACTCCAAATTTGTGAGAAGAGCCATTGAGTTTCTTTTTCGTTCTTTTTTTGGTTTGTTTTGGGTCACACCTGGTGGTGCTCAGGGCTTACTCCTGGTTCTGCACTCAGGCATCACTCCTGATGTATTTGGGGAATCACATGGTGGTCCCAGGGATCAAAGCTGAGTCACTGACATGTCAAGCAAGCAAGCACCTTGCTATATTATCACTCTAGACTCAAGGCATTTCTTTCTTCATGCCACTCTGTAGTACTTTGTTTTGGCAATCCTAGAAAACCAGAACAAAGCAAATTTAGCCTTCAGTTTAAAAAAGAGAAAATTTTATTCCCCATTTTCTCGATCAGCTCCTTATGGAAAAAGATAGGTTCCTGGGGCCAGAGCAGTAATATAGCAGACAGGGCACTTGCCTTTCACAAGGCCAACTGAGTTTAATCCCTAAGCATCCCATATGGTCTCCTGAGCACTGCCAGGAGTAATTCCTGAGTGCTGAGCCAGGAGTAACTCCTGAGCATCACTGGGTGTTACCCAAAAAGAATAAAAGAAAAAAAGAGGAGTTTCTAATTTTCATTCTAGAACTTTATCAAGTGGACTGAATATTTGGGGTGAGAATGTCCCTAAGAAATCGCTCTCTGTTCTCCTCAGGACTTTAATCTGGGCAACAACACCGAAGCACTCCTAAGATTTCATGATAAGGCTTAAATGAAAGCAATTCTCCATCTTTTCCAGAGTAGATGCCTCAAGATATCAGAAACTCCAGAATTTTCATGTTTATCATTTTTTCCTATTTCAAAGCCTGATTTCTGACAACACAATAAATTACATCAATTTTCCTCATTGGCTATACAATGTCCAAATTCTGTTTCTCAGTGAATTCATTAAATTGAATAGAAACTTTCATTAAAATAATTATTCCATTCTTACCCTGAGTTTGTTCTTCAAGTCTTAGAAGTGTGTGTGTGTGTATGTGTGTGTGTGAGTGAGGTGTGGTAGCAAAGTAAGATAAGCACAAGAACTGACATTTGTTATCTGAGCTTGAGAAAACAGAGATAGATTCACAGAAATTGAGCAATATTTCCCAAGCCTAAAGCTCTCTATGTCTCTGTCACTTTACCTAAAAAGGAACCTCGAGTGGGAGAAAAGAATAATCAGGTACATTTGTGTATTTCAATGTCTAACAGGCCTTTCCAATGTGAACAATTAAAAAGCATATTTTAATTTACCCCTCCTTCAGTATAGCTATGCCACCACCCACTCACTGAAACCCTCAAACTGATACTCTTTCTGGAGTTTTCTTTCCCCCTTAACTCTCTCTCCAACATCAAGTCCCTCAGCTGATGTCATCATCAACACTTGTTAAACACATCACATCTCTCACATCACAGCTCGCCCCCCTATCTCTGGTCACTGCAATAGGTACTTAACTCACCTTCCTGCTTCATTTCTTTTTTTTTTTTTTTTTTTGGTGCTGGGAATTGAAGTGCCTGGCCTGTATCATTCAGCTTAGCCCACACAAGCTTTGCAAGACCTAGAGAAACCCCACCTCTCTGCTTCAATGATGTCCAATTGTCCTCAAGATAAATCCAAACACCTTATGGCCCTCTGCGCCTTAATTTTCTTTCTCTGTGGCAACTGCAGAGAATCCCAATGCAGCTCCTTGGGACTTCCTTCAGTTTCTTGGAGGTGATAGCCCTTTCTTTCCCTTTTAGGACTCTAAACTTCAATGGCCACATGTGACTGGCTTACTCCACTCGGAAGACCAGTATGTTAACCATACACAGTGCAGCCACCAGCTCAGCACTCAGATCTAAGCTGGAAATGTACAGTCCTCCATCTCCTATTGCCCTGCCCTGACATGAATAGGCCTTGGAGCAGTGGCCATATTCACACATTATGTATTTTAGATGTTTCATATTTATTCAAGTGAATGCTCATTTATCTCTTCCCCATGAGGGCAGGGATGTTCTCTTTCCCCTCTCCACCACTATGTTCTATGAACCTCTGACTCCTTGTGACCAGAGCAGGAACAGTAACCAGTTGATGGCAAACCCAGAACACAGCAGGGAATCTTTTCCCTACTTCTCTGAAATGAAAATGAATAAACTGAGAAAAGCTGTCAAACATTGTATTTTTTTCTTTTTCAGAAGGCAAACTGAAATGCCAAAAGCTTAATTTGAGGAGCTGCTGCTAAGGAATTTCTTGTTCTGACAAGCTTCCCATTCCAAGACCAATAATTAGTGTAACTTGTCTCTCTCTTCTATGGTAGCCCAGAGCCAATGAACACAGATCCCATCAAGAGTTAATGAAAAAGAGCAAAAGCCCACCAAAATGTCGTTTGTGAGTCTGAACTTGT
Source organism: Cryptotis parvus (assembly GCA_021461705.1). Taxonomy (NCBI): domain Eukaryota; kingdom Metazoa; phylum Chordata; class Mammalia; order Eulipotyphla; family Soricidae; genus Cryptotis; species Cryptotis parvus. The sequence continues at coordinate 56,194 of JAJIBD010008039.1, forward strand.
TTTTCTTGACTATAGATAGAATATGATAAATAATAGGTACAAAGTTTGTAAATCCATTTCAAGCATACTGGCCACCCAGGGAGTGAGATAACACGATTTCATGCCGTGGTTGCCTCCTTCAGTGACTGATGCATTGGGTACGGAAAAGATTTCAAATCTTACATAGAAAACCTGGCAGATTTTCAGAGGTTGAAATCACCAAGGATAAGAACAGGAGCTGGATGAAGGTAGAAACAAGACCAAACTATAAGGAGACTAAGCAAAGAGCATCCCACAGGCACACACAAGCGGCTAAAGTGCCATCAGTGAATTCTTAAATGAGCAAGGTGGGCTCATTTTATGCCTTTTCTTTTATGCCTTTTCCATCATTTCCATAGTCAATAATTCTTGTGACTTGTAAAACAAATAACTTGAATCACTTCTCTGACAACATCAAACCATTTTCATTGTTTTTTTTAATCATCTTACGTTAAAAAAACACATTTCATAAGTCACATTAGTAGAGGCTGTTCACTAATTTTTCAGCAAAAAAGAGGGGATGCTCTCTTTAAACTGCTTCAACTATTACCTTTAAAGATCACATGACATGCAGGAGTGATCCCTTAGAGTCAGGAGGAAGCCCTGAACATGACCAGGTGTGGCCCATGAACAAACACAAATCAAGTGACATATATTGAACATAAGTTACTCCACGATTTATACCTTACACTCAATGGAAACCAATTAAAAGTTCTGGCACTTGTTGTGTTCAATCTCAATGTTACTCAATCTTTTTTCTGACCATGCCCCCTTCCAACCTTGTTTCCTTCCTGTGGGCCCCCCCCCCCACTGTAATCCTCTGGTCTTATACAGTGTCTGTTCCCCACTTCAATTTTATGTTTTTACCTTGAAATATTCTGAATATGAGGTTCTGTTGAGGAAAATTAGTCTAGCTTAACAGGCCCAAGGTACTCTCCTTTAAATTCTCCTGATTTTGAGAAGTCAGTTCATTTTTTATGTGTCAACAAGAAACGGTTTTCTTTTGTTTATGCAGTTTGTAATTCCCGCATTTTCCCTGCTTTCAAATGTGCTACGGTCTGGAAACCTAATTATTAAAGTAATTAAAACAATTCTAATTTAACAGCAAATACACTTTTGATGAGAGCTCTTTCCTGTGAATAAATTCATGTGTGCTTGGCTTTGTGACAGTCATTTTCTGTTCAGAGACCTCTGTTTATTATTAGATAACCAATTTTATTTTAAATGTTCACAGATATTGGAGAAATGACCTCCAGACAATCAAATACCTCTCTGGTTGAATTTTTTTGTTGAAAACCCATTTGACGAGAAAAGGAAAAAACAAAACATGACATTTTCATGCCATGTGCAGCCTACTGATACGATTAAGCAGTTATAACCTGTGCTGGTAATTATCTTTGTTAGCAGAATCACCATTATTAAATGTCACTTCTTTACAATATTACTCCTCTGGTTTCTTCTGCCAGAACATCTTAGAAACCCTTTACACATGGAATTCTTCAAATGTAACTTGTCTTTGAAACATGAAATTTTTAGAAGCAATGTAAGAAAACAGGTTTTTACTGATTAACATTCAGCAAAATAAACCCCCAAACTTAATACAAAGGTTCAAGGTATATTGTAGAAAACTTGGTTCCCAGAAATATAAAAATGTAATGAAACAAAATAATTCATGATGGAGATGCCAACTGCTTGGCTGAATACTGCTTCTATGACCATCTTTTAGCAGTAGCTTGACTCTGAGATAGGAAAAAGGATAATTTATCAGACTGATTGCTTCATTATTTTCAATTTTTCAAATACCAATATAGATGACATAACATCAAATGGAGAAAACAAAAGTTCTCTATTTTGTTGGGACGTAATTATTAATTATCAGTAATTATTAATTGTTCGAGACTGGTGAGATTGTACAGTGGGTAGGGTATTTGTGTCACACACAGCTGACCTGGGTTCTATCCTGGCATCCCATATACACTGACAGAAGTGATCTCAGAGCACAGAGCCATGAAGAATCCCTAAGCATCACCAGGTGTCCCTCATTCCCACCCCAAAATAAGTTATTCACTGGCCCTACAGCACTGGCTCCTGGTTCAGACCCTACCCTGGTTTCACGCTATAGTCAGCAGGCTATACTCCAGTGAGAGGTAGACTAAGTGAAGCTTGAAAATTCTCACAGATGAACCAAAAAGTGCTGATAATTTATTGCATGATATTCCAATGCTTTCTGAAAGCCACTTCCCTTTGGCTACAATTTTTTTCATTTTCAAAAAATTTCATGCCAGCATTTGGTCCTCTGTTGGAATCCAATATGGTGCCCAGGTAAAACAGGCTTGCTCTGCAAGTCTTTCATGATCAACAGCAGTAAACTCCTAAAAAGACATTCACAAAAACAAAATAGATAAAGTAACTAGGTGCATAGGGCAAAACATTCACTTAAAAGCAGGGGTCTTCAACCATGAACATGTAGAGCATGACATTTTGCATAATCATAGAAAAGACCTAAAACATCTGGTTTGGGCAAATAGCTATTGATTTCAGGATAAGAATTTTGGGGCTTAAGTCCTCATTTGTACTGTCTCTGTGACCGTAAGACAATTATTTATCCTCCTCCACTCTGTTTTCCTGCCTAAAAAAAACAGAACTAGTACTCACAGCTAACTCATTAGGGTTGCTGAATTATCTAATTATATTTAAATCCTTGAAATCTTAAGTACAATGAATGTATTGAGTTAAAAATGCATTTTATGTGCACTGGTTGAAGGATGGATGCTGAAACACTGTAACTGAAAGCAAACATAAACAGCTTTGTAATGATCTATCTCATGGTGATAATAAAATTAAAAAATAAAAGTCTCTTTTACTTTGACCCTTCCAAAGTGACCCCTCAAAGTGGATATTTGATCAAAGTGATATTAATGAATTACTACTCTTGCTTAATGAATAGTTAAAGAGTTAAAAAGATCAGAATGAACACTCTGGCAAGCAGAAAATAATACTTGATGTGGAATTTCCTCTAGGCTTCTTCTTTTCTTTTTTTTATTGCTTTTTTGGGTCACACCCAGCGACGCTCGGGGTTACTCCTGGCTCTGCACTCAGGAATTACTCCTGGCGGTGCTCGGGGGACCATATGGGACGCCGGGGATAGAACCCGGCCCGCACAGGCCGGCTGCATGCAAGGCAAATGCCCTACCCGCTGGGCTACTGCTCTGGCCCTTCTCTAGGTTTTCTTAACCCTAATTGTAACCAGGAATGCACTATGCAAACTTCTGTGAAGTGGTCTATGAATTTGTTCTGAACCACCCAGCCTTGCTTGCAGCCTGCCTAGAATAATGGCATGTTGTCACCACTGAAGTGACCCTGAGGATCTGGTTGAGTGAGTACAAAAGACTTGGTAATGACAGAAGCCATTTGACTGTGTTCTACATGTACCAGGGTAAAAAAAATAGCATCACCTGGGCTAGTGATTTAAGAAGTCACTGCTACCCTAAGCAGAAGCCAAGGAGAGCCTGGCTACTCCTGAATCCAGAGCCCCTACAAACTGATACTTCCTCTGTTGCCCTCCCATTAGTTCCCACATGCCCTCTGTGAACTAGGTTAACACATTTCTTAAAATTTTTCTCACTAGCCCTATGTCAGTCTTTCTGAGGGTGAGCTTCCTTGGACCACTGATATCACATTCAACGACATGTACCAAGTTCCAGGGTTTTACCACACGGACTCAGAATCTTTAGGGTGGGAGCCTAGAATATCAGAATTTCAAATAAGAAATCCCCCCAAACACACAGAAATGTGTTGAATAATCTCTTTTTTGTTGTTGGGTATTGGTTCACATCTGCGCTCAGAGCTGACTCCTGGCTCTATGCTCAGGGGAAACTCCTGCCAGTGCAGGGGATTCAAAGCAGGATTGTTTCCATGCACAGCAAGCCCCTTACTGCCTGAACTCTCTCTCTAGCCTCTGGATTACCACTTTTGATACATGCAGGTTTGAAAGTGACTAATATTTTGAATCTGATAATTCTTTTGTTATTATGATTGCTCTGAAGCATTATATGCTTTAGCAACGTCCCTTTCTTCTACCTACCAGATGTCTGTCATTCTTATTATATTTTAGTTCTTATTATTAGTGCCACAGCTGTGACAATCAAAAACATATTTAGATGTAGTCAAATGTTCCCGGGGAAGGGTCAAAATTACCCTCACCAGGGAGATCACTGATCAAGGTCATCCTAAAATATAGGATTAAGGAATGAACAACTTGACTGAAGCTCTAAAAGCTCCTGTGCCTCCTTGTTTAAACGGATATACGGAAAAGCTCATTTATGGAATCATTTGCTTACTTGTGTTTGTCCTAGCCACGTATAGCAGGTGGGACCCAATTTGTGAAGAGTTATAATTTGAGAATGTACAGAGAGTTTGATATGGGCTACTTGTTGCTTATTCTGAATCAACCTAGAAGAATTTTAAGTCAGTAGCAAAAGTGTGCTCCTACCAACCTACTCTCTGATATTTGATTATTTCAACTGTGCTATAAGAGAATTCATTAGAGTACAGTTAGTGGTTTTAAATATCCATATTTGCATAATTACAACACACAAAAGGCAAGTTGTTTTCAGTAGAGAGCAAACCCACATCTTTATGGATGAAAAGGGAACAATGACTGTTAATATACTCTATCATATTTTAATGCTTGCTTCCTGCATGTCAGTCAATAAGCTAAATGCTTCACAAGCATTATTTCAATGAATCCTCTCAGTAACCCTATGACATTGTTATTTCTATCATTTTAATTTTCTTTATAAAGAAGATGAAGTTTTAATACAATTCAGTCACTTGCCTATGTCCAAAAACCATTTTACAGTTATAGGCAGTTTGGTCTTAATATCTTTTGAATACAAATTAGTTAGACATATGGAAGAAGCTCTAACTCATTTTATGAAACTGAAACCACTTGAAGATGATATGGGAAACAAGAGATATAATAATTTTTAAATCTATAAATTTTCATAAAATGAAAAAAATTAAACTGAATCCAATAGACATATGAAAAGATGTAACATATTCTAGTTGAGTTGGTTGGTCAAACACCAGAAAGTATAATTATATACTCAATTATGTTAAAGGAGTTAAATAGAAAAAAACACATGCAAATTTTAATATCCAAAGAAAATGCACTGAAATATCTGTATATCCATTGTAAAAAAAGAAAACTAGGAAGTAGTGGGAACTTGACAAAAATCAGTCAATTATTAATATAAAGCTTGGAAATAATAATTAAAATATCTACCATTGAAATTTGTACCTATTCAACTTTATACTGTGAAATATGGTAAAAGAAAAGCATTCCATTATCAAGTCTTTATAACTTTTCACATAGAAATTTCAAATAGTAGGAGCACACCAAATTAGGTAGAAAAGTAACAGAAGCCAGTTAAAGTCAACACAAAAACAATAACACAGAAGGCTCAACTCGCAACAAACAACTTAGTAGATCCTTAGACAAGGACTTACAGTCCTGTGTGAGATAAAACAATATTCACATAAAATTTTAATTTGTAAACTTATCAATTTTAATATTGGAGCTTTGTTATCTGATCAATTTCAACTCTAGAATTGTATCAGCAGTTGTGGCTTCTGTCTACATTAAAAAATAAATTCTTTTAAAAGATAAATAAAATTACAAATAAATAAAACAAACTTCAAATAAGTTCAAAGACACATACAACTGCTAGGAATTATTTTAAGATGGTGAACTCCAAGATTAATATCTAAAAATGTGTCATTCTATTTAAATTTCAGCAATAAAGTATTATAAAAGAGTTTTTAGAAGATTTAGAAGAAACCAGGGAGATAGCATAATGCCCAGTGATCCCTGAGCCCAAAGCCAGGAATGTGCCCTGAACACAACCAGGGACAGTCCCCAAATCAAGCAAAACATTATTTTAAAGATTTAAAGGTCAGAAAGTTTTGCTAAGCACGTGCTTTGTAAGTAGGAATTTCAGGTTTGCTCCTCCGCACCACATGGTCCCCTGAGCACTGTGGTAGTATCCTCACAGGACCAGGAGTAGACCCTCAGCTCCCCTCAAGGATTGCCCCATCAAAAAAAATTAAATAGCACCCAACAACAACAGCAAACGGCAAGTATATTAACACATTATAGGACTTCTTTACAAAAAACTCATCTTGAACTAATCTTCCTCCCCTATTAGTCCAGCACTATCATGACTTCTCAACTCCACAGTACCCATAGAACAACATCTTAAAATGTTTAATGTGTATATCTTTATTTGCAGGAATTCTTGGAAGGGTTAAATTACTGTTTAACTTCATGTATATTATTCCACTGAAAATGACACCGTGCTACATATTCCATTTATCATGGTATTGATCATGGTTTATAAATCTCACAATTTTAGTAGAAAAAATCAACTCAACTGAAAGACATTAAAGATCTGAATTAAGAGATATGGCTAGGAGTCAAAGACCATTGTAAAGGTGGTAATTATCTTCATTGAGTTAACAATGTGCCACAAACTGCAAAAAAAAACTATCCAGTGTGTATGTGTGTAACTTGACAAATCAATTCTAAGTATTATGAGGAAGATAAAAGGAACAAGAACAGTAAACACAGCTGAAAGAATAAATAGGAAATAAGGGAGACCTACATGCCTTCTAATGACACACTTTTTTTTTGATGATTGAATCACCGTGAGATACAGGTACAAAACTGTTCATGGCCAGGTTTCAATCATACTGTGTTCCAACACATGTTCCTCCATCAGTTTATAATTTCCCACCACCAATGTCCCAAGTTTCATTCCCCCATCATCTCTGCAGCCTGACTCAAAGGTAGGATGATCTGATCTCTCCCTCTCTCCCCTCCCTCCCTCCCTGTCTTCTTCCCCCTCTCCCTACCTCCCTTCCCTCCCCCTCTCTCCCTTCCCCCTTCCACCCTCCTTCTCTTCTCCCTCTCCCTCTCCCTCTTGGTTTACAATACAGGTAATGAGAGATTAACATGTCTGTTCCTTTTATTTTAGCATGCAGTTCTTATCCAGAGTGATCATTTCTAACTGCCTTGGTCTTAGTGGTTCCTTCTCCATTTCAACTAACTTTTTGTCCCAGCCCTTGAAACAGGGTTCCAACCATGAACCAACCCTCCTAGGCCTTGTTTCTACTGTCCTTGCTCATATTATGATATATCGTCTCATACTATGATTTTTTTTTTAATTCCACAAATGAGATCAATCATTCTACGTCTATTCCTCTCCTTCTGATTTATGTCGATCAGCACAATACTCTCCATTTCCACCCATTTATGAGCCGAATTTCATGACTTCATTTTTTCTGATAGTTGCATAGTATTCCACAGTGTAGATGTACAATTCTTTAACCAGTAACCTGTTCTTGAGATCTTGGGTTGTCTCCAGATTTTTGCTATTATGGATAGCATTACAATGAACATGGAAGTGCAGATAGTAATTCTGCTGTGTGTATTTGGGGCCCCAGATTATATGCCTAGAAGTGGTATTGCTGGGTCATATGCAAACACAATTTTCTAGCTTTTTTGAGGAATATCCATATTGTTTCCCAAAAAGGCTGAACCAGTCAGCATTCCCACCAACAATCAAGGAGGCTCGCTTTTCCCCTGCATTCACTTCAGCATTGATCTTGTACTTTTAGAAGTGTGCCAGTCTTTGTAGTGTAAGATACATTGCTTTGATTTGCATTTCTCTTATGATCAGTGATGTACAGCATTTTCCCATGTGTCTTTTGGCCAGTGTATTTCTTCTTTGAGGAAATGTCTGTTCACTTCTCCCCATGTTTTGGTAGGGTTGAATTTATTTTTCTTGTAAAGTTCCACCAGTCCCTTATATATCTTTGAGATTAACACAACTTCAAGAAATAAAAAGACATGAGGAAATGGAAATACATTTCCTCTGCTCAGAGATTGGGAGAACAGACAAAATGGCAATGTTTCCAAAAGCACTATACAGAGCCAGTGAAGCCCCCATAAGGATACCCAGGACATTTCTCACAGAAATAGATCAAATACTCTTTAAATTCATATGGAACAATAATATCTAAAGCAATCTTAGGGAAAAAGTTGGGAGGCACTACTTACTCCAATTTCATATTCTACTATAAAGCAGTAGTAATCAAAACAGCATGGTATTGGACTAAAGACAGACACTCAAAAGTAATAAAGTTGAATATCCTGACTGGACACTGACCCCCAGATAAACGATCACCTAATCTTTGATAAAGGAAAAATAAATGTGAAGTAGAGCTAGGAAAGCCTCTTCAACAAGTGTTGGAAAACTGGACAGCTCCATGCAAAATATATATATATATATATATATATATGCAAAATAAATTATATATATATATATATATATATGTAGACACACTTTTGTTCATTTGTTTTTTGTTTTTCATTTGGTTTTTGTTTTCAGGTCACATACTCTTAGTTCTGTACTTAGGGAGACCATATGGGATGCCAGGGATTGAACCTCGGTCGGTCACGTGCTGACACACTTTTTAAAGTTACACTAAGGATGTAACGTTGGTGGCAAGAGGTTAGCAGTCTATGGGAAAGACCATTCAGAAAAAGGCGAGAGCAGCAGCAAATTTGAGCTGGCACACAACACTGTTTTCAAATCTATTTCTTTTCTTTCCTGTGCAATGGAGGTTACCCAATTAAATTCTCTATTTTAGTTTCCAACCTCCTTTTTAGCTAAGAGTAGCATATGTTAACAGCTTTTTTTATAATAATGTGCCATTAAAAATCCTAAGGGAAAAAAAATCTCTCCCTGAAAAATTAAAAGGTAAATTATCACATAGAACTGTGCTTTGTGTTTTCCACTTATCCCACTAAATTATTGTTTTTAATTTTATTATAACACTGTGAGATAGACATTTACAAAGCTGTTCATGATTGGGTTTCAGTCATACAATGTTGCAGCACCCAGCCCTCTACCAGTGCACATTTCCCCCACCAATGTCCCCAGATTCCCTCCCCCAGCCTGCCTGTATAGCAGGCATTCTTCTTCTCCCTCTTTCTCTCTCCCCCCTACATTCTCTTAAACATTGTGGCTTTTCATACATACATTTTGGGGTTATCATGTAAATCCCTTTGCCCACATTCAATGCTCAGTTCTAGTCAGGCATTATCATTTCCAACAATTAGTAGAAAACTAGTATATATTTATGCCCCACAGATGAATGCAGTCATTCAATATCTCATTTTCCTTCTGACTTATTTCATTAAGATGACAATCTTCATGTCTATCCATATGTAAGCAAATATCATGGCTTCATTTTCTTGACAGCTGCATAGTATTCCATTGTGTAGATGTACCACAGTTTCTTTATCCAGTCATCTGTTCTTGGGTATTCAGGTTGTTTCCAGATTCTGGCTATTGATGAATACAGAAGTGCAGATGGTGTTTCTGTTGTGTGTTTTGGGTCTCCAGGGTATATTCCCAGGAGTGGTATTGCTAGGTCAAATGGGAACTCAATGTCTAGTTTTTCAAGTAATATTCACATTGTTTTTCAAAAAAGACTGTAACAATCGACATTGACACAAAAAATGGATGGGAGTCCCTTCACCCTCCCCCCCCCCCCCCCTGCATCCACACCAGCACTTGTTCTTGCTCTTTTGGATGTGTGCCAGTCTCCGTGGTGTCTGGCATACATGATATCATGTGTGATGAAATGATATCTCATTGTTTTGATTTGCATCTCTCTGATGACTAATGATGATGAGCATTTTTCCATATGTCTTTTGGCCATTCAAACTTCTTCCTTATCGAAGTTTCTGTTCATTTCTTCTCCCCCATTTTTTGATGGGATTGGCTGTTTTCTTCTTGTAAAGTTCTACAAGTGCCTGGATATTAACCCCTTATCAGATGGGTATTGGGTGAATATCCTTTCCCATTCTGGGGACTGCCTTTGTATCCTGATCACCGTTTCTTTTGAGGTGCAGAAGCTTTTCAGTTTCATATAATCCCATTTATTTATTGTTGCTTCCATTTGCTTTGTCAGTGGTGTTTCGTCTTTGAAGATGCCTTTAGCTTCAAAATTGAAGAGGGTTTTGCATATGCTTTCTTCACTGTATCTTATAGATTCAGGTCTGATGTTAAGATCTTTAATATATTTTGAACTGACCATTCTTATTGTGAACTCAAATATAATGCCTGGGGATATAGCAGCTATCTTGGAACCATGAGAAAAAATCTTAAGGATGGCAGAGCTATAGTATGAAATGAATGTGGATCCTTGATTCTGCTTCTGAATGGCAGTTCCAGCCTGAACTACTTTCTCCTGGACTACTGATTTCATCAGACACACCCATTATTTGTTTTAACAGACAACATTAGTAGTAGTATTTTTTCTATTCCTATAATAAGTACTGCTCGTCAGAGTCCCACCCTATTTCAAGCCCAGGTATGCTGAACTAGAGACACAGATACACGGGGCAGAGCTGCTACTGGCTCTCCCTGTGCTCAGCTGATCATAAGGCATCCAGGGAGAGAAGGTGAGTTCTAGCGCTGGCCCGCCATCCCAATAGAACCTGGCAAGAAACCAGAGGAACCCCCACACCATGAGGGCAGCCTTTTTCAACATCTGGACTCCACAGCTCAGAGTTCCACCCAAGAGAAAAGGTAATTTCTCCCTGGTTCATCAGTAAATGCATGAACTGAGAGCCTACTACTGAGAGTATACCAAACACACAGCAGAGCCTGGCAAGCTACCCATGTTGTATTTGATATGCCAAAACCCAGTAACAATTATAGACCTCATTCCTATGACCTGAAGGAATAGTTTGAGGCTCTTCATATTCCTGCTATGAACAGATGCCCTTAGGCTACACTAGCACTCAACAGGATGTATGGAGATGTTACTGGTGCCCGCTCGAGCAAATTGATGAACATCAGGAAGACAAGTGACAAGTAATAATAAATGTAAACTTATTCTCTCTAGTCCCTCTCTATCTCCCTTCTTAACACACAGTATTTATACTAACAGCGATGAAAGAATAAATTATTTATAATAAACAATGCTAAAATGACTGATCAGCCACATGAACATCAATAAGTCTGGATCTCTAAAATTTAATTCCACATGGTTAAATATTTCAGCATAAAGAGAATATCAAACTTTAGAGGGAAGTATTTTTTAGCATTATAGTAGACAAGATAGCTTAAGTAAAAACTACATTCATCTTGAAAGGCTAATAGATAAGAGAATTAAAATATCAAATGGCAGATGAAGTACAAACAAATTAAAACAAGAAATCTTTGCTTTACATAGTCAACAGCTTAATTTTGATTAGACGGTTTACAAGCAAGTCACTCAATGTAACTTTGAGTTAAAAAATAAATAAAAGAGCCAAAATAACATTCACACAAACACCAATTTCAAAAAACATGGGCAGAAGTAGATTTAAGGGCTGACTACATAGTTTGCATGCTGGAGGCACAGGTTCAATCATCACATCCACATGGTCCCAAAGCACAAAACTGAGGAGAACCCAGTACTGCTAGGATGACGCCAAGTCAAATACCATACTCTTTTGCTGAAAGGATACATTGTGAGAAAATTAATATAGTGGAACATTATAAGTCAGGAAAAAACTGATTACAACCATCAACAATACTACCATAACTATCAGTGGTAAAAATAAGCTCCAGTAAAATAGAATATGATACCATTTATCAAGAATAATTTAGAAACTAGTATTTTTAGTGTTTAAAATTCATATGTACAAAATTCTAAATGGAAGCAAAAAAATATTGAATTTTATCTGAGTTTACCTCTGTAGAAAAGGGGAGGAATATAACTAGAAAAGGTACAGTTGTGGGGGAATTTTTTTGCTTTCTTTTTCATTTTTTAAAAAATTGAATCACTGTGAGATAGACCATTACAAAGCTGTTCATGATTGGGTTCCAGTCATACAATGTTCCAACACCCATCCCTCCACCAGTGCACATTTTCCAGCACCAGTGTCCCCTGTTTCCCTCTCCCTCCTTCCCTCCCCCTCCCTCCCTCTCTCTCCCTTCCCTCTCTCTCCTGTACATTGTGGTTTGCAATACAGTTACTAAAGGGTTATCTTGTATATCCCTCACCTATTTTCAATACTCAGTTCTAGTCTAGCGTTATCATTTTCAACTATTATTGTAAAACTGATCCCTTCTCTATATGACCTACCCTCGGCCCCTTCCCCACCCTTGTGGTAGATTCAAACCATTACTAATATGTCCTGGTCCTTTAGTGGAAAGGTACACTCAGTTAATTTAATTTTCATTCTTTCTGCCTTAGAGTTATACTTTTATGTACATGAAACATTTTGTAAAACTACCAAAATTTCACATCAAACATGCTCCAAAATGTTGCCATGAAATTGGTCACAGCTTTTCAGTATCCTAAAATAACAGATATTTAAAGACATGGACATAGAGGGTATATGGGTATAACTGAGTTCTAATGTTTGCTGGGGTAAATACACTAGGATATCTTTAAATTCAGGTTCTTATCAGCTAACATGAGCCATAAGCACTACAACTATCAAGGTATTGATCTGCAGAGCAATCTTGTGAAGCTGCAACTAGTGACAACCAATAAATTGAAAAAATATCTTTCTACTAGCTACCTGAGCTTTCTGTGTGGCTCACCTTAAGAGGTCCTGACTAAAAATAAACAAAAAACAAAAAAAAACCCTATTTTTAGTGACATTGACCAGTGTGCAACTCCGTAGATAATAGGCCAATAAATATCAGCTATCCTCAGAAAAGGTAGAAAACATCCTCTGATTTTGGAGAACTAGAGTGCTTTTGCATTGGTATATTGTGTGCAATTCAAATTATTGTACTTGAAGAAAAATGTAATGGACCTGGAGAAGATTCAAAAGGATTAAGCGCACTAGTAAAGAGGGGATGAAATTGTGTTCAATGGGATGATATTAAACACAAGAGATTCCCCAATGTGGAAAATGGAATTTAGAACGGAGTGAAGCTAAAATGCATCAGCTTATCAAAAGTTAAGAACAAGGCGTCTCAAAGCTTGAGAGGAGAAAGTAGCATCCCAAACCTAAAAAGTACTAGTGAGTTGAGTGCTTTTTAAAATAAATTTATTTTTATTTATTTATTTTGCTATTGGTTCACACCAGGTTGTGTTCAGTGCTTACTTTTGATTTTGTGCTCAGGGATCACCTCTGGTGAGTCTCAATGGGCCATATGCAGTGCTACAAATGGAACCCAGACTGTGTGCAGGGAAAGCACCTTACTTGTACTATCTTCTGGTTTGACTTAATTTTAAAGTACTTAAATGCAAGACTGAAAAATGTGCAAAAACTCAAAATATGCTACAAAATCAATACATAAATGGACTACTTCTCATTTTTATCATTTTTTTTTTTTACTTTGCTCATACAGGCAACACTGCATTTAAGTCAGATACTGCCAAACTTATTTGGTACATTGCTTCCTGTTTAGAAAAAAAATTACTTCAGTAACCTATCTCACCCCACTGTAAATATGCTTTCCTCTAGAAAACTAATTGAAAGTACCCCCAATTGTGCCTGAGGATACTACTACTTCACCATCAGATCACTCTAGCACCACAAAGAGGCAAAATCCCACAGTGGGAAACACTAACTTGAACAGGAACATTCTCTAATGCCCTTTAACTCTTTCAGCTTATCCTTACCTTTTCTTTCTTTTAATTTCCACTGCACAGTTCTTGCATTTAGTTTTGGGCACTTAATACACACTGATTAAATGATTAAAAAAAAGCCAAAAGTACACCAATGTTCAAACAAAGGAGCTGACTTGACTAACCTCTGATTCAGTCTAATACACACACACACTCACACACACACACACACACACACACACACACAAGAGTACTCTCCTATTGGCAAGGGTACTCTCTCACAGTGGATTTCTGTAATAGGCAGAGGGTTTTGGGATGAAAACTAGAGGCAGTTTTTGTTCTTATACATGTGAACTGAAGACACAGACATGACTAGATACAACATGAAAATGATTTATATAGCAGGTTCTATTTTATCTTGACATGGTCTTCATGAACTCAGGACTAATGAAAAATAGGTCAATATGGATTTTTGAGCAATGGCCATACTAGATAAAAAGATCGATAAATCGATTTTTGGTGCAGCCAAATTCAATGAATTCCTTACACAATAGTATGGTTTCCAGAGTCAGATAAGACTAGACAAGCTGATGCTAAAGAGTCCAATCTTTACTTCATATATGGCAAATACTGTCAAAATAGTCATCGAATGTGTAATCATCAGAACCGTAAGAGCTCTATAGTTTGAGGAATATAAGTAATCCTAATGGCAAAAAAATTTTCAAAGAGCTGACTAGCGGATGGTAGCGCACCTTCCTCGCATGAATGAGACCGAGTTCACGCTCTAGCTCTGCCCTATATCCCTTGAGTCTGATCCCCAACACTGACAGTATAACCCCGACTGTAAAACTAAGCAGCACACGACGCACTATAACCTTATATGGGACTCCTCAGGCACTGCAGCAACAAAAGGAGAAAGAAAAGATGAATGACTAAATCATAAGTCAATGTTCATAGTCACTGAAAACTGAACTTTAATGCAGTATTGTTGCAAAGACCAGGAACGGGACTCTGGTGACAAGGGAGATTTCACAGCCCAGGAAAAAGTTTAAGTTTTGGAAAAGCAACTCATCTCTACCAGCTACAGGACGAGGAATGGCAAGTTAAATGTAGGTTATGGTTTTTTGAAAACTACATTTAAGAAGTTTGGTAATTCTGCTGTGCTTCCATGTCACTAACTTCTTATCCCTCTCAATAAATAGGAGACACCTGACATTTTCTCATGCTCTGTCATCATCTTATTTTGCATTGGCACCTGTGACTTTTTTTTATCCTCAAAAGCTCCTACTAAAAGGGGAAGCCCCGAGACTAGATCGCAAACTTTTAACAGGAAAAAATAATTATAAAGAAAAATAGGAGCACACTGAAATAGTGGATGGCTCTGCGAGCAGGCCCGATAAAGCCGAAGTCTCCCAACCAGATGTCAAGGGAGGAAACCTAACTATAACCTTGAGTAACATCCTGATAAGGTGTGCACCCTGCACCTGGAAAACCGCAAGCTTGTTGTACTGTAAAAGTTTCTTTTGTCTCAGAGTGTTATAAAAACTGTGCTGTAACTCAGTTCGGGGCTCTCAGCCTCTAGCTTGTTTGAGGTTATGCTGTGAGCCTGTGCATGCTCATCTCAATAAATCCCTTGCTTTTGCATAAGCCACTTTCTTGAAGTCCTCCTTGGTGGGTGATCGGTGACCCTACCCTAACATTTTGAGACCCCAGCGAGATTTGACCTCCGTTTGCAGTCTCGGTGTCAGTGAACTCAGGTCAGACGGGGGTAACTAGCGCAGCTCTCCACTTCTCTGCTTGTGTGAATGAGTGAATGAGGCCCCACTGCTTCAGCTACGGGGGTCTGACTGGGCTCTAACCTGCGGTTCCTTGAAGTCATGGGTACTTGCCTTTAAGGCAACCGGGCCCGGGGATTATACGTGTGACCCAATGCCAAGGACTTCTTAAGATCCCGTGAGGGGTCCGGCCAGGTGAGTATCGAGAGAGTTGCCCATCCCTAAATGTCCACCTATTCCCTCTTCCTGCTGCTCTGTATCCTTTATTTCTGGAGAGTCTGTATTCTGTAATGGCCGAACAAAACACTACTGAGACACACATCTTGGCACTCTCTAAAATAAACTCATTCAGCCATGAATAGAACATGAATTTACTCAGCTGAAATAGCGTAATTAATTGTGAGGCACCTACGAGTTAGATAAGCATCAGCTGTCATATGAACATGTCACAAGGAGCCAAGTCTGAAGGCAAGAAAAAACAGAATGAATGAGAGTATCTGGGTGATGAAAGTGGAATTCCTTCCTGCAGTACATCATTTGCTTATGTCCACAAACATAACTAAATACATAAGCAAGCGAACAAATAAATATGCCCACAAATCAGTTCATGCAATCACCTCCCAAGATTCTCAAATCCCCCAGTCCTGCCTCTGAAGGGACAATTCTACTTGGGAGAGAAGTTTACCAAACCTGGCAGTGCTCAAGAAGCAACTTCTTGGTGTTTCAGAGAGAACAAATGTGATACAGCTCTAGGCACATCCAAGTCAAATTAATTAACCATTGTACTATCTCTCCTCTCTCCGGCCTTGTTTTATACTTTAAATTGAAGCCATAGAATATGAACACATATGAGTATGAATAGAATATATCTTCTGGCATTTCAAAAAAAGATAAACCTATGATCATCATAACCTGTGCTTTTGCTTTCTGGACATAAAAGATGTTTCTTCTTACAGATGAATCTACATAAATGTATACATAACATTCATACCTATGAATGGTTTGCACAAGCACAATAATATCAACTATTTGGCATATCACAAAAGGAATGTGTCTATATTTTTTGGTAACTGAATGCATTTTGGAAAAATAGTTCTGTGTTAAACTGAAACAGTTTTCATTTAATCCTAGAACTGCTACCCCTGGTAAAGAGGTAAAGAAGTATCTCTTATTTGGATCATCTATTGCCTGAAAATGTGTTGAAATAGAAATATTAAATTATAAATCCTTTTGGCCCCAACACAAGAGTATGCTACCTGCACGGCAGAGCCTGGCAAGCTACCCGTGTTGTATTTGATATGCCAAATACCAGTAACAATTATAGACCTCATTCCGGAATGGTTTGAGGCTCTTTATGTTCCTGGAGCAAGCAGATGCCCTTGGGCTCTACTAGCATGAGACAGGACATATGGAGATGTTACTGGGGCCCGCTCGAGCAAATCGATGATGAACGGGGGAGACAGTGACAGTGACAGTTCTCACCTGTTCTTGCTATTGTCAATATTTTTTAGGGCAGTTCATTTCCACTCCTTTTCAGACCTGTGTTTAATTATTTTTCTAGTAAAGATAGAAAAAGTCGGCCAGAAAACTAGAGCTTAGAAAGCAATTTGGAGGGCCTGAGAAATAGTAAAGTGGCTAGGGCATTTGCACGCGGTCAACCCAGGTTCCATCCCCAGCATCCCATCCCCAAGCACCGGCAGAAGTAATTCCTGAGTTCAGAGCCAGAAGTAACCCCTGAGCATCGCTGGCTGTGACCGAAAAAGAAAAATAAAAGCAATTTGGAGTCTCTAATGTTGCATGTGGTTGGTTAAGAGTTACATTTCTCAATACAGGTAAGTCCATTTCCTCTTGCTTAGTTTTTCCTAATGTTGCCTCTGGAAATTTCACTCAACTCACTGGCCCACATACCCCTTCACATCTTAGAGAAATCAAGCAAATTGCTTGGAGAAGCTCTAGATGAAAATTGTATAGGACCATGGAGATCTTTTGATCCTATTCTGGTTATTTCTGTTACCTGAAGAAACACTAATGAGGAAGCAACTTCAGAAAAAAAAATATTATTTCTGTCGTAAAATATTTAACAGAACTGTCTACCTTTCAAAATTTCATCTGTCAGAGCTACCCGGTCATGTTAAGTAGATTCCTAAATTATTCATTATATTTGTACGATTTTCATGTATATGTTCAAAACATTCTTAATAAATCTATTTCAGCAAAATGTACAAAGGGATAAATACCTTGAATGGCGTTTTGAGAAGAGACACAGGAGTGTTGGGTATGGAGTCTGTTTGGGACATCTTGGCTATCTGAGTCTCCCAACAGTATTAGGGTCAGTCGGGTTCCCTGGCCACACTTGGGACCAGCAGCCCCTCTGGCCAATGGACTCAAAAAGCAGGACCACCAGTTCTTCCTAAGTCCAAGGTTTTAATTATCCAAGCACCAACAACACAAAAATCTCTCCACACAACACCAACTCCCAGCTATCAGTAGTAGCAGCAGCAGCAGCTGAGCAGAGCTGAGAGCCCTGGGCTACCGAATTTATATATTTTACAAAGGCAGGCAGCAGGAAGGGCTTCACACAGCTGGGGGCAAAGAAGCCCAGCAGAAAGGAACTATTCTTAATTGTCTCTCTAAGAAATTGAGGCCAGCTAAGTAGGAAACTGAAGGCTGCAAACAAAAGGACCCCAACAGTTGGGGAAGTATTCAAAGTTCAAAGGACTTTTTCTCTTCAAAGAGCTTCATTAAAACAATGAGAGGCTGAGCAATAGCCCAGCGGGTAGGGCTTTTTGCCTTGCATGCTGTTGGCCCATTGCCGGCCAGGGGCTATTCCCAGCATCCCATATGGTCCCCAGCACCGCCAGGAGTAATTCCTGAATGCAGAGCCAGGAGAACCCCTGAGCCTAGCTGGGTGTGACCCAAAAACAAACAAATAAACAAACAAAAAAAACAATGAAAATATTCACAGCATTAATTATGGGTTTTAGCTAGTAAATTAAAGCACCAAAAAGGCTCATATCTGATCATCAGTCTGCCTCCCTTTCTCTTAACAGGAAAAGGGAGAAATAGATATGTACCTGTAATTCCTTCCCTTCCTTCCTTCCTTTCCTTCCTTCCTTCCTTCCTTCCTTCCTTCCTTCCTTCCTTCCTTCCTTCCTTCCTTCCTTCCTTCCTTCCTTCCTTCCTTCCTTCCTTTCCTTCCTTCCTTCCTTCCTTCCTCCTTCCTTTCCTTCCTTCCTTCCTTCCTTCCTCCTTCCTTCCTTCCTTCCTTCCTTCCTTTCCTTCCTTCCTTCCTTCCTTCCTTCCTTCCTTCCTTCCTTCTTCCTTCCTTCCTTCCTTCCTTCCTTCCTTCCTTCCTTCCTTCCTTCCTTCCCTTCCTTCCTTCCTTCCTTCCTTCCTTCCTTCCTTCTTCCTTCCTTCCTTCCTTCCTTCCTTCCTTTCTATTTTCCTTTTTTTTTGCTTTTTTTGGGTCACACCAGGCATGCTCAGGGGTTACTCCATGTTCATTGCAGCACTATTCACAATAGCTAAAATCTAGAAACAACCCAAGTGCTCAAGAACAAATGACTGGATAATGAGACTATGATATGTATGCAAAATAGAATTCGATTTGACTACAAGATAAAATTATGCAATTTACTGCTATGTAAACAGATTTGGAGAGTATCTAGCTGAGGGCAGCAAGAAGGACCAGGAGAGATACGGAATAACCTCTATTACAGGTGGGATATAAAGAAACATAGTAATGTCCAAAAGCAACAGATTCTGTGAACCAGTCTGTAGAACTAAGCTTACCTTGGGGGGAAAAGGGGCTTGAGAGAGATAGTGGTGGAGGGTGTGGTGGTAGAACTTGTGTGTGTGTGAAACCCTATAATTAACAGTAAATCACGGTGCCTATAATTTTAGAATCGAAATACAAAACACTATACATCTTGTTGAGTCAAGATAGTTGAGTAAAAATTATTAAAATCTTCAAAGTAAAATATCTTAGTATCTGCACAGACTATTTTTATAAAGATAATTAAGGGTGAGGACATGCAGTCCTTTCTGGCACAAACCTGTTAAACCCTCAGAT
Organism: Cryptotis parvus; assembly: GCA_021461705.1. NCBI lineage: Eukaryota > Metazoa > Chordata > Mammalia > Eulipotyphla > Soricidae > Cryptotis > Cryptotis parvus. Next base: position 75,712 of record JAJIBD010008039.1, read on the forward strand.
GGTTTCTATTATTATCAATTACTGAAAGTTCACAAGTATCACTGCGTTGTTTGACAGAATGAGCTTATTCACTCTAATACCCACAAAGAGACAGAAGTAGAAAAAATGAAATGTGCCATAATCCTGTTTGCTGAACAGTAGGCTTTTCTCAACATTCCACATTGTTCAGGAGTATTAGGGTGGCCTATTGATGAAAATCAAAGTCAAATCCATGAACCTTTCCTTGGTAGCAAGGAACTTTTTTAGACTAAAATAATGGGCAATATATGGCCTCTTATCAAACTTTATAGTTGGAATGGGAGAAGGTGAGACCAGCGGTTTCCTTTGGCTGAAAAAACAAAGCATTTCAGAAAAAGCTTCACCAGAATTATTTTCTTCATTAAGATTTTGTAGTATATTTGAGATCTGTTTATCGTCTGCTACTCACTGTGGGTCAGATCTTCTATGCAGAAGTAACTATGAAATTAAGTAAGTTAATTTTTAAGCACAGTGGAGTGGAAAAATGACACATGAGTATCTTAGGATTTGGTTTCAGATTCTAGCATAACCACTAATCAGCTGGTATTTGCTTAACCTGATGAATCTCATTTCTATCCTAGTTAAATACAGAAGACAGCCTCATAAGACTGCTGGGAGGTATAAACAGAATTAGATGTAGGCAAAGACATTTAATAAGTCACGCAAGTCTTTTTTTTTTCTTTTTGGGTCATACTGAGCAATGCTCAGGGGTTACTCCTGGCTCTGCACTCAGGAATTACTCCTGGCAGTGCTCGGGGGGACCGTATGGGATGTTGGGGAACAAACCACGGTCGGGTCAGCGTGCAAGGCAAACACCCTAACCCGCTGTGCTATCACTCCGGCCCCAAGCCACTCTATTCTTATTTAGCTTTTTATACCTATGAAGTTTCCTATAGTATAAAAAATTTATTCCTACCAGTAAAAGAAATGTGTTACCTCCAGGAAAAAAAAAATTTAATGAGGTAAAACTGGCTTGCAAGTGTAAATGTTTATAAATTTTAATGGTGTAATGTTGCCATTCTACAACCCAAAAGACAATCCCTCCCCCTCTGTCCTTAAGACACTTCCCGGTCCAACATGTCTGTTCTGCCCTTAGGAAGTCTCAGTTCTGTAATCAGAGTCTATGGGTTTGCTGTCAATGAACACGTTTCCTTGCTTTATTTATTTATGTACTACATGAGTGCAATCATCCTGTATTGGTCTTTCTTCTTATAATTTATTTTGGCTAACAGAATACACTCTAGTTCCATTCATTTTGTAGCAAAATGTGATTAACTTTTCTTAGAGTTTAGTGTTATCCCAAAGTTTATGCATACCACAATTTCTTTATCCACTCATCTATCATTGGACATGGGTTATTTCTAGATTTTGATGATTGATTTTCAGTCATAACTCAGCAATGAATATAAATGTGCACATATCTTTTTGAGCAAGTGTTTTTGTGTGTTCTTGGGATGAATGCCTAGGAGTTAGATCATATAGTAGTGCTCTTTTTCAGTTGTTCTTTTTTTAGCTGTATCAATTTTTTAGAGGTATCAATACTGTTTTCCATAGTGGCTGAAACAGTTCACACACACACCAACAATGAATGAAAGTTCCATGTTCCCTCTGATATTGGTGTCTTGACTTTCCTGATCTCTCTGTTATGAAAGATATATTATTGTTTTTATCTGCACTTCCCAGGACAACATTTTCAATTATTAGTTAAAACTCAGAAATAAAGGCCCATCCTTATTTCTAAGCATCAATTAATTCAATGTTAGCTCAGATGTGGAAGAAAACTTGTCTATGAAGGACCATAGTGGATATTTTCATTGCTGTATTTTCATATAAACAAGGTTGCAA
>JAJIBD010008040.1:0-75300 GCA_021461705.1 Cryptotis parvus
TTTTATATAGAGTACCTCATTTGAACATTTATTATGAATCTAGTTTGGTTCATACCAACTTTTAGCATCATACCATTGTGATTCAAAAAATGATAGCTATGATTTTCTCTCTTTGCCTATTTAAGATTTCTTTTTGCATTCCAAAATATCATCTCTGATGCTATTTTTAACAAAAGATAAGTTCTTTGTTTTTATCAATAATAGTATTTTCCATCATATCTGAAATGACACTTTTACAGGGTAGAGTTTTCTTGGGTGGTAGATTTTATATTTTAGTAATGTGAGTATTCTCTTTCTTGGCATGTAGTGTTCCTTCAGATCACTTGATCACTTGATCATTTGACATCCCATTATTCAACCTGATGAATGCCAGGAGCATCCATCCTGGGAAGCCAGTAACATTTCCATTTGACCCTATCACATGTCAGTGTAGCCCAATGGCATCTGGTTGCTTCAGGAATACAAAGAGCCTCAAACCGCTTTCTCAGGGTCTTGACGAAGAAGTCTGACAATCTCGAAGGTGGGAGGCCACATGATCTTTTGACATCCCGTGGGATCCAGTCATAATGGCTCTAGTCCAGCGGTCATCTCCAAATCGCATTACATGTCCAGCCCATCTGATTTTCGATGACTTAGCAACCAAGACAGCATCCCTGACTCTGGAACAGTGACGGAGGTCGGAGACCCGGATTCCTTCTTTCACTTGGAGTGAGGCGTGATATTCCAGGCCTCTTTCGATTCTTCTTTGGGAGACCCGAATAGCATTTTCATCCTGCTTTCCTAGGGCCCAGGTCTCTGAGTGGTATGTTAATGCAGGGAGAACAGTGGAGTTGAAGAGATGTGCCCGGAGCCGGAGGTTCTTTGTCTTTTCGCTATTTCTTCAATGCTTTTGAAAGCATTCCATGCTGCTTCTCTTCCTCCCGGCGCAGTTCAGGTTTTAGGTCATTCATCATGTTGAGTTCTTGACCTTGGTATACATAACTGCTAACATTCAGAGATGTTTGTTCCACTGAGAGTGAATGGGGCCTCTGGAACTAGTTCATTTTTCACGAACATAGTTTTGCTGAGATTGAGCTGTAGACCCATATTTCCACATTCTTGGTCGAAGTGATCCAGCATTTGTGCCGCTTGGCTAATATTTGGTGTTATTATATTCTTCAGAAATCAAACAAAATGCTGAGAATGGTTATTCTTCAGATATCAAACAAAATACTGAGTAAGGCTATTTTATAAGTAGTTAATAACCCTCCCCTATGAGAAACCACCAATACATTTTCTTTGTCATTAATTTGATAAATTACAACGATATACTCAATGCATACCATCTTACATTGAAAATTTGGGGCATATTCTCAGATTTCTGTGTATCTATGGATTAATTCTGTCCTAGATTTGGAAAATAATTATTTAGGTATTAGATATTTAAATGTAGTCTGTACTCCCTTTTCCCCTCTCTTCATCTAAAGGAATACTATTATTCTAATATAGACTTAATAACACTGTCTTCCTTATATCATCGATTTGCTCAAGCGGCACCAGTAACATCTCAATACGATCTGTCACATGTGGATGGCCCAAGGGCATCAGCCCACTCCAGGAACATAAAGATCCTCAAACCATTCCATCAGGTCATGGAATGAGGTCATTATTGATATTTTGGCATGTCAAATATGACCGGGTAGCTTTCCAGGCTCTGCCTGCTGGGTGGGGATACTCTAGTAGTCACCTCAAAATTTGAGCAATTATGATGAACCTCGCAGCCACTTTGTGGCTGTGCAAGCCAGGCTGTGATCACCTTTTCTGCTGGGTGCATCCCTGAGAAGGGAGTCTGGATGTGGAAAATGGCGGCCCTCATGGTGTGGGGGTTCCTCTGGCTTCTTGTGATGCTCTGCTGGCTCATACTTAATAACAAAGTATGATATTTTTTAGTCATTGTTATTTATAGTTTTACAGTCTGCCAATGACAGAGTTTAATGCATACAGTGTTCTAACACCAGACCCCACCACCAGTGTGACTGCTTTCCTCCACTCTTGGGAATCATACTTGATCTGACTGCATTAAAGACACGCTCAGATTTTGTGACTTAACAATGGTACTATCTCTCCAACCCTTGTTTGCTATTTTAAGCTAATTGTGTTTTAGTTATTCTGAATAAAAATGGGAACTGGTCTTAGTTTTTTTTCAAGGTACATTTTTAAATTTTAATAAAGTTTAATGTTAATAAAATTCATTCATTATTTTTATAAATCCCTGCATTTGTACTTTTGGTGCAGCTAAACTTTTACTTCAAGTCCAAGGGCAACAGGATTGCTTATATTTTGGCATAATTTCTATATTGTCATCTATTAATTTTAATTTTTATATTTAGGATTATGATCTATTTTTAAGTTAAATTTTATGGAACTCCGTGGTGTTTAAATAATGTCTTATTTATTATAAAATGAAAAAATTAAAGCAGGGCCAGAACCATATTATTATCACTGTCTTCCCATTCATCGCCAATTTGTTTGAGTGGGCACCAGTAACATCTCCATATGACCTGTCTCATGCAAGTAGAACCCAAGGGCACCTGCTTGCTCCAGAAACATAAAGAGCCTCAAACCATTCCATCAGGTCATGGGAATGAGGTCTATAATTGTTACTGGTATCTGGCATATCAAATACCACACGGGTAGCTTTTCAGGCTCTCTGTTAGTGGTAGCATACTCAAGAGTACTCTTGAGTATGCTACCCATATTATTATGGGTTGAGTATTTATATTGCACATGACCAACCCAGATTTGAACCTCGGGACCCAATTCGGTTCCCTGAATACAACCATCAGTGATCCCTGAGCACAGAACCAGGAGCCCCGAGCACTGTCAGGTGTAACCCAAACTTCTCTTAGTTTTTGTGGTTTCTTCTAAATAACATTTAGAGAAGCATATCTTAAAATATATATTAATGCTATTTTAAATATTAATTTTCTAGTGTCCCTTGAAAATAGATGAATAGCAGTTTAAAATCAGCATGATTGTTACTGAAGTTTAATTGAATCCACACTTTTAATTTTGTTTGTAATCATATTATTTTGTCTTTTCTCAGGGGAAGTGTAATAGAGAAACCTATCATATATGGGTTTTGAACAGCATAAATACAGGATCCCTTTTAATTCCTTATCCTATGGATTTATCAAGCACATAGTCACTTCTTCCCAAACCTTTTAGCTTGTCATAATAATCCATAATTTAGATTTCATCATTAGTGTTACATGAAAATCACTTGTTGGCCTAATGTTGCTGACCCATCCAGTTAAAGCTATAAAATACTTTTCAAAACCAATGTTTGTTGGGTTGGGTCAGAAAAAGTGCTCAGCAGTATGTCCTGACTCATGCTTAATGGTGCTCAGGGGATCATGCAGTGTCAGAGATAGAATCTAGACCTTTGGATACACAACATGTGCTTAACCCTTTGAGATTTCTCTAAGCCATGAAACACTTTAAAAGCATGCTTTGGGTCTTTGTAGACATTTATTGACAGGACCTCTAAGTTACTGGGACCTGTTTTGTAACATTGCTTGATAGGACCTCTAAGTTAAAAATCTTATTTCTTGACAAATAAATAAATTATTTAAAAAACTTAGTTTGTCTTTGGATTTTTGTGAAATTTGAGTCTCAGATTTATCTTTATTTGGTATTCATCTTATCTTAAACTGAAATTTTACTGTTTTAAATACTGCTATTTTCTATAATTTTATATGCTATTGTAGAAATTTGCTGCATATCAGACTTCAGGAAGTAACAGCTTATTTCATTTTGAAGGGAAACGGTTTTTTGTTTTGTTTTTGGGGGTCATACCCAACTTTACGTATGGCTTACTCCTGCCTCTGTACTCAAAAATCATTCCTGTCAGGGATTGAGAGACTACATGCAGTGTAGGAGAACAAACCTGGGTTGGCTGCATGCATGGGGAATGCCCAATGCACTGTAAAACCTGTTAGTAATTTCTTAAAGCAGTTAAAAGCCAAAGACAGTAAATCATAGTATTAATCAAATATCCTCACAGTCTTGTATTATCTTCTTTTTTTAGTAATTAGTAAACAAGTAATTCTATTACATTTTATTGAAAGCCCTTTATTCTGTGGTATTCTGTTAAAGTCATACCTAGTCAAAACTATGAATTATTTTTAGTTTAAATAACCAGATCTGTTTTTGTTCTTAGAACATCTGCTTTTGTCCACCTTTTACTACATTCTTAAAAGGAAAAGGTAATGTATAAAGAGATGTTTAAAAAACCTGTTAGCTGCACGTTATTATTAAAAGTCAGGATATCCATCCAGTATTGATTATTTGAAACAGGAAAAACACCCCAAAGGCTTCATCTGTAATAATTAGACAAATCCTGTCTCCCCCACCCCACCCTAAACATCACAAGACTTAACATTTAGAAAAATAAATATTATATATCTGGAAGAATGCCATTATAACCTATGAGTTTTATAGGCAATCTGTTTGAAATGAGTCTTTGTTTTTGTCCTGCAATGATGAAAACTCATTTCCAAGCAAATTGATTAAATCCGAACAAAATGAAACTGAGTAGGATAAAGTTCTTAGAGCAAGATTTCCTTTTATTTTAAGTCATTGAAATATTTAATCCTATGAGAAGCCTATGTAAGAATGATTAGTTTTAATTGTCATTTAATGTATTCCTATAACGATCGTTAGTCCATTTTGCTGTCATAATTTGGTATTCACTATCCAGTGGTGTCTAATGCACTTTTCACTGGATATGTGTATAATCAGACAGACATTTTCTTTCTTGTAATTATTATTGCTCTTTGCTAGTATTTCAATTATTTATAGCCATCAGGCATTTATTTGTCTTTTTAAAGGCCTTCCAGTCCCAATCAAAATGAGTAAACAATTAAAGGGAAGAAAGATTTTGTAGCTCTTCTTTTTCCTTTTTGATTGTGTGTGTTCTATATAACACTTAAATTATTCTTTATGAAATTAGTATATCCAGGAAACTGGAGAATTATGCTTTAGGCTGAGTGAATGGAAAACTTGTTAGTGTTTCCTTTGTAGGGCTTCCAGGGTGCCACAGGAGGTTTCTAATGTGTTGGTTATTTTGTGTTCTCCCAGATCTTTTTCAGTTTATTATAATGCTGGAGCAATCATTAAAATGTTGTTTAGCCTTTCCTATGTTCTTCACCTCACTGAATACATGTCGGCAGGAAAAGCAAACGTTCATTTTTCTCAATATAAAACAGATCCTGCCAGGGATCATGCCAAAGCCAACCAACCATGACAGTGAAATCAATGTATGTTTTAGTTTAATTTTTTTTTGCCTTTGCCGTAGCAACTTGCATCTGGTTATTTGTTATTCCCTATGACTTATCATTTTATGGCATGGCAGTCCTTGCAATTGACAAGGCTTTCTGCTTCTCTTTGCAGTATGTATGTGTGATGATATAAACTGTAAAAGGTAAATGGAATCTTTGACACAATAAATGTTTTTCCTTATGTCCCCTACATCTGTTTTACAGAAATTCCCTTTTGAAAATTCCTCTATCAATATTCACTGAAAAAATGCTTGCTTAATCTTTTGTCTGGATTTCAGAATGTCTGGAATCTATGTCTGTCTCAATTTTCAAGTTATGCTCTCTATTGATACTTGAGATTTAATTCTCTACTCAGTTTTAGTTCATGTCATAAAGCAAAACTGAAATTTTCCCTTTTTCAGTTTTGTAGGCAGAATATTCATATTGTGGCGTGAAAGTGTGTTAGACTACATAGTCAACTTTAAGCTTCAGAATCAAGTAAAATTATCAAGCAAGATTTTCTTTATTTGATATTAAAGGAAATCTTTTATGGATTTAAACTTCAAATAGAGGCCAGAGAGTTAGTAGAGGGTTTAAGGTGGTTACCTTGTGTTCGTCCAATCAGTTCAGTTCTAAGCATTATGTATGGTTATCTGGATACTGCAGAAGTGATTACTGATCACAGAGAGAGGTATAAACCAAGAGCACCTCCAAAGTGACTAAAAAGACAAAAAAAAAATGAAAACAAAATTTACATAGACACTAGAAGCAACTTTTCTGGATAAAAATTTCATTGGGGTCAGGGAACCAGCTCAAAGGACAGGATTACATGATTTATGAGCTTGATCCTTAATAGCAGTTGGTCTCCAAGCAGTTCCACGTGTGACTCTGGTTGTCTCCAGGCCTGAGAATCACCACATCTACTGGACCCAAGCATTGAGCTGACGAGGCCCCTTCAATCACAGTGTGTTTGGTTTCTAGATACTCTGAGTAATGCCAAGTAGACAATCTCCTCTCCCAAAACAAATGTCTTTATGCTGCCATGAAGTACTTCTACATTAAATATTCTGTGTTTTCAAGTCTGTATTTCTCAATCATGATATGACATTGGGAATTCTTCAACCTTTATCAGTTTAGGGTTTCTAAATAATTACCTTGTATGGTGTATTTTCTTTGTGTTTTTACTTTGTCTTCCCCTTGTGGTGGGGGTTGTTGCTTTGTGGTGGGGGTTGTTTAAGTATGTGGGAACCAGAGGTCCCACATACTTAATTGCAGTGCTCATATACTTGATTGTGGTTCTTACACACTTTAGTTGTGGTGCTCACTTGCACTTTAGTTGTAGTAGTTTTGGGAAGTTGCACACTTTACTTGTGTGGAATTGTTGATGCATGTTGAATTGTGATGCATAGGTGATCACACACTGTTTGCAGCACCACTGATCCTAAAAGACTCTTGTCAGGATCATATGTGACATATGGTTAGTATAGGAGTCAACTCATGGTGTGGTCTCATGCCTGTAGGACAGATGCTCTACCACTGAGATTTCCCTGCTCTTTCCTTGCTATTTTTCCCCTGTATTTCTTAATGTCTAATCCTGTTGCATGAGAAAACTGATTGTTATGAAGTTTAGATACATATTTTCTTTTCTAGTGTTTTGTATATACTTTAAATTATTTGTTATTTTCAGAGCAATTACATTTGAAAATTATCAATTATATTATTAATTTGCTTAATTACTTATTAAAATTGCATTTTATATATTTTCTAAAAATTAAGTTTTTACACATTTCCAATAAAATGTTCACATGGAATTCCAAAGAACTTACATTACTCTGAAAAGGATATATACTCCACAGTTTGCTGATTTGTAATTATAACATTATGTATGAATGTACTGTTTCTTTTTATAATACTTAATTTATACAGTTTTAAAAAATTTAAATGTATACTTTTCACAAATTAGGAGATCAATTTTATTTTCATGTAGAGTTGTAGTATATGCTTCATCATTTATTTGGTGGTTCTGTGGAATTGAAACTAGAGCATACAAGGCAATTGCTATACTGTTGAGTCATATTTCTGCCAACCTCTTATGTTTGTGTCATTGATTCTATATTTTTCTGTAATTCTGTAAATACTAATGAATAATAATGTACTCTTTTCTTTAATTTTTTAAAAAATATAAAAAATTTAGGCACTATTCATTATAATACTGTTAATAATAGAAGTTTATGCTAACTAATCTAGCAAAACTCCCTCCCCTAAGTGCCCACTTCTTTCCACCACTTTTCTAGTACCCCAGTCCCAATCCTAAAACCCATATTTTCCCATGATGTCAAGCTTTTTGATGAAGAGAACAGTCTCTGTTTATGTTGACATTGGGCATTTGTTATACTCTTACTTGTTTCATTATATCCCACATGTGAGAGAGATTATTCTATGACTGTCCCTTTCCTTCTGACTTCACTCAGCATGATACAGCCACAAAGCAGAAAATAGCATTTCACTTTATTATAGACAGTAGTATTCCACAGTGCATGTTCATCCTTTATTTATTTCTGGACATGGTTGTTTCAAGATTTTGGCTATTGTAAATAGAGCTTCAATAAACATAAATAAGTGAAAATGTATTTTCTGAATAGATTTTGAGGGCATGTGGGGGTAGATGCCAAGAACTGCTCTTCCAATATATTTGAGAGGTGTCCTTATTGCTTTCCCATAAAGGCCATACCAATAAGCATCCACACCAACTTGTTTTCTTGTTATTCATCGATTTGCTCAAGTGGGCACCAGTAACATCTCAATACTTCCTGTCATATGCTAGTGTAGCTCACCAAAACTGACTTTTATTCTTTATGATGTGCCAATATCACTGGTCTGAGATATCTCATTGTTGTTTTGATTTCCAATTCCCTTATGATAAGTTATGTACAGATTGTTTCATATGCTCTTTGACCACCTGTATGCATGTCTTTTCTTTTTTTTCTTGATAAGGCAAAAATTTTTAATTGAAACTCATTTAGAAAGATTAGAGGGAGAAATACAGAGAACTTCTTGTTTAGAGAAACCCAGGCTTCTCCATAGTGGAAATAGCAAGTGGTGTGGGGGAGGATGCAATTGGGTAAGATAAGTGTTCAGGGAGAGAACATGGGCTTGAAGAGCACGGTTTCTGTATCTATTTCTTGAGCAAGTTTTTGTTCATCTCTTGCATGCAGTTTTTGATAGGGTTGTTTGATTTTTTTCTTGCAAGGTGTTATGTTGCTATATATGTCTTCAATATTGACCTATTATCATATGAATAGTAAATATTTCATCCCAGTCTGAGGTGTATCTTTTTTTTCTGGTTTTCATCTCCTTTGACATGCAGAAACTTCTTAGTTTGATCTAATACCATTTATGTATCTTTTTCTTTATTTTCTGTCCAGTGGCATTGTAAATATCTCTAGCTTCAATGTCATGGAATTTTATGCCTATGTTTTCCTCAGTATCATTTATGGGTTAGGCTCTAATACTGATGTCATTAGAGCATCATTTTTAATTTCATTTTTAATTTTTCAGTAGAATTTCCTTACTTTACTTCATACTTTTTTGCTCCTTTATTGGAAATTCACTGTTTACATACCTGAGCATTTGTCTCAGGACTCTCATTCTATTCCGTTGATCATATAGTATGTCCTTATTCCTGTATACACTGTTTTGATTATTGCTGCTTTATAGTACAGTTTGAAGTTGGTGAAGAAGCTGCCCATCTTCTTCTATACTAGAATTCTGAGTATGTGGGTTTGGGCTATTATTCCATATGACTTTTAAGAGTGTTTAATTGATGTCTTAACCATGGATGTTTTAATGGGGACTGCACTAATCTGTACGGAGCCTTAAGCAAAATTGTCATTTAGATGATGATGATTCTTCCAATTCATGAACAAGCACATATCTCCATTCTCTCATGCCCTTTTCAATTTTCTTTAGTGGTAATTTATAGTCTTTTATATAAACATTTCACCCAATTTGTTAAGCTGATCCCCAGGTATCTGGTGGGAGGCATACCCAGTAATGCTCATGGGTTACTTCTGACTGTGCACTCAGGAATCTCTCTTATCTGTGCTTGGGAAATTGTATTTGATACTGGGGGAGGATGGTCATACTACGTTGACTATGGTGCATGGCCAGCACCTTACCCAATGTGCTATCTTTCCAGCCCCACAGGTACTTGATTTTTCTGAGGCATAATTGTGAATGTGATATTGTGTGTGAATGTGATATTTAATTTTTTTTCTTTTATCTTTAACATTATATGCATGTATAATATAGAAAAGCAATATGTGTTGACTTGTGTATTCTGCCACAAGGCTACAATTTTTTTTTTCTGTTTCTTTTTTTTTTAGTGATTAAACATGTATTTATTTTAGTTCAGTTAAAACATACATTGTTTCATTGAAACGGTGTAGCACTTTGCCAACAAATCATACTGAATTGTTTGCAGCACCCATCCCGCCACCAGTGCCCATCTCCCACCACCAACGTCCCTGGTTCCCTCCCCTCCCCCCCAGCCCTGCTCCATGGCAGGTTCTTGATTTCTTTCCATTTCTCTCTCTTTCTCTTTTCCTTCCCTCCAGACTATGGATTACAGAACATACATTAAAGGGTTGTCATGTGTATCTTTTTGCCTCTATTTAATGTTCAGTTCAATTATAATATGTGCAAGTCTACTGTTTCTTTGTAGGGTCTGTCAGGATTTCTGCCTATCATGTCATCCACAAATAGTTTGAGTTTAACTTTTTTTCTTATCTGAATGCCCTTAATGTCTCCTTCTAGTCTAACTGCTATGGTCTTTATTGGGGTTTCTTTTTACAGGTATCCTTCAGGCTTCTTGGATCTGGATGCTTGTTTCCTTTAATTCTGTGAAATTTTCTGCAAGGATTTTTTTTAACTGTATCTATTTTCTTGGGGTTGCCTTCCTGTTCCTCTAGGATTCTGATGATTCTAATGTTGTTCCTCCTGGATTCATTCTCACGTTCTCTAGCTTGGTGATGATTCAATTTTCTGTCTTTACTCATCTGTTGGATTTCCCTGAGTGCTTTCTGCATATCATCTTCATTCTCATGGATTCTGTCTTCTGCTCCTGTCATCCTGCTGTTGACAGCACCATTTTTGTTTTTTAATTTCATCTACTCACAGAGACTCGCAGACATGGGGGCAGAGCTGCTACTGGCTCTCCCTGTGACCAGCCGCTCACGAGGATCCCAGGAGGGATGGTGGGTTCTAGCCCTGGCCCACCACCCCAACAGAGGCTCGCAACAAGCCAGACGACTCCCCCACTCCATGAGGGCCTCCATTTTCCACATCCGGACTTCTCTCTCGCCAGACCTCCACCCAGCAGACCAGCCTATCATGCCCTGCTCATCGAGTTCCACCCTGCAGCAGTCTTTCTTAAATCCGGCTCAGGTATGCCGGTCCAGAGACTCCCCAGACATGGGGCAGAGCTGCTACTGGCTCTCCCTGTGACCAGCCACTCACAAGGAGCCCAGGAGGGATGGTGGGTTCTAGCCCTGGCCCACCACCCCAACAGAGGGTCGCAACAAGCCAGATGACTCCCCCACTCCATGAGGGCCTCCATTTTCCACATTCGGACTTCTCTCTCGTCAGACCTCCACCCAGCAGACCAGCCTATCAGCGCCGGGCTCACGCGGCCGCTGCGGCCTCGCAGTTCATCAATAAATGCTGGACTTAGAGATGTCTACAAGAGTATGCTACGGCAGAGCCTGGCAAGCTACCCGTGTTGTATTTGATATATATGCCAAATACCAGTAACAATTATAGACCTCATTCCGAATGGATTGAGGCTCTTTATGTTCCTGGAGCAAGCAGATGCCTTGGGCTCTACTAGCATGATACAGGACATATGGAGATGTTACTGGGACCCACTCGAGCAAATCGATGATGAACGGGAAGACAGTGATACAGTGAATTTCATCTACTGAGGTTTTTTTTTATTAATGATATTTCTGTTTGAGTGCTCTCATTTCTACTCTATATACTACCATAGTTTATTGGCTTCTCATGCCACTGCTTCATTTATGTCCTCCTGTATTTTATTGGACCTCCATTTCATGTTTTCATTGAGTTCATTAAACATCCCTCACCATTTCCTCTCTCTGAAGTCTTTGTCAAGAGAGATTATGAATGTGGGAATTCCTAGTTGATGCTTCAGGATTCTTCTTCCGTGTTTCTAGGAGGGATCTGCATTGTTTCCCCTTAATGTTGTAGTGGTTTGGAGATGGAATCTTCTGGGGATTGCTCCTCTCTCACTGCCAGATAGGTCTCTGTAAATGTCAATTTTTTCTGCTTTAGGGGTGTGTTGTGTTGTCACTGTGGTTTAAGTAGTTAGTCTGCTATTGTGAGATCCAGTAACAGAGTCCAAATTCAATGCAATATGGAAAGGAGAATCAACTTAGGGCTGTGTGAGCCTCTGGGCTCCCGCTTAGAATGCAGGATACTGAAGTCCCTGGTTTTTGTCTCTGAATCCTAAGAGCTGTTGTGTGATTCCCCTTTTGTTGGTGTGTGCCTGTGCCTTGAAGCCCCCGCCCCACATGTCCTACCTGGACAGGTGGGGCATTATGTGTAGGACCAAGTTTTCTGGTGCAGTCTTTGGGTTCTGACTTAGAATGCAGTCCCTGGTCTCTGTCCCTGAATCCTAAAATACATGTGTGTTCCCTTTCATTGGTGCGCACCTCTGCATCTATCAATATAATCATATGCTTTTAAAAATTGTTTCTTGTGTTTATATGATGCATGCATGGCATTGATTAACTTATGTTTATTAAACTATGGTTGCTTCCCTAGGTTAAATTTTATTCAGTTGCACTGTAACATCTTATTGAAGGGTTATTTGTTTAGATTCCCTGATGTTTTGCTGAAGATCTTTGTATCTTTGTTAATCAAGGATATAGATATATAGTTTTGCTTCTTTTTGTGATCTGTCTGCTTTTGTTATCAGGGTCATGATTGCTAAAGGAAACTGGGGGTATTCCTGTTTCATTAACTTTCTGAAAGCGCTTGAAAAGAATTGTGACTAGTGCCTAATCTAGTCAGCTCTGCTTCTTGATTCAAACTTTGAAGAATGTAGGAGTAAATAACGTATCCATTTGTTTCTACTTTCTCCTGTTTTATGGCATAAAGATTTTGGGAGTAATCATTGATGATTCTGTGAAGTTCTGAGATAACTCTTTTCATGCCTCCCCTTTCATTCTATTTATTAAGTTCCTCTCTCTCTCTGCTCTGTCTCTCTCTTTCTCTCTCTCCATCCCTTCCTCCAACCTTCTTTGTGAGTCTCTTTAATGACTTGTCAATTTTTTAAAAATTATTTTAAAGAACTATCTCTTGGTTCTATTGATCTTTTTGGAATTTTTGGATTTAGATTCCTTTTCAACACTTTCTGCTCCAAATTTTATTATTTCCTTTTTTCTCCTTACTTTGAATTTCTTTATTTGTTCATTTCTTGCTCCATAAGCTGTATGTTCGGTTATGTGGACCCAATTTTACTTCCTCATGGATGCTTGTGTTGCTCTTAACACTGCTCTTTTTCTTTCTTCTTAACACTTTCCTCATAATATTGCCTTTTTCTATTCCCAAATGTTCTTATACCTCATGTTTTCATATTCTTTTGTCTGCATGGATCTTTTGATTTCCTTTTGTTCAGTAATGAGTTGTTTATTAGAAGTTTTGGTGCTTTTTTCCCTATTTTTGTTTGTTATTAACCCCATATCCAATGCTTTACAAGAGTATTTGATATACTTTCTATCCCCTTGATTATATGGAGTATGTTTTGTGACCTAGGGATGTACTCTATCTTGGAGAATGTCCTTTGTGCACAGAAGAATGCTCCTTAAGCTTTTGGGGGTTGAAGATCCTCATGTATATATACTAAGACTATTTCTTCTGTTACTTTTTTTTTTTAATTTTTATTATACCACCATGAGATACACAATTACAAAGATGTTCATAATTGGGTCTCTGTCATACAGTGTTGCAGCACCCATTCCTCCACCAGTGCCCCATCCCCACCACCAATGTCCCCATACTCCCTGCCACATCTCCCACCCTGCCCCTATAGCAGGCACCTTCTCTCTCTCTTTCCCGCTCTCTATTTCACTCTCTTCTCTTGCACAATGTGGCATGCCCTAAAGATATTTATGGTTTATGATGTATCTCTATGGGTATATTCCATGGTGAGTTCTAGTCTGACACTACAATTCTCCATCCCCCATTGTCCTCCCCAGTTTGTGAAAAACTACAATGATCATTACAGTGTGTAAATGTGCAAGATCCTGGGAAGGACCTGGTCCTAAACTTCATTATTATCTAAGTTTGTTGTGTAGTCACAGAGCAGCTGGCAGAGCTGTGGGTCTGGTATGTCTCTTATCCGACTTTGCTGGTTGTGATGGCTGTGGGCCTGTAGCCACGCCTGCTGGGAAATGGTGGTGGAGGGATGTGGGGAGGAACCCTGATCCCCGCCTCCAAGTCCACCGGTGCATCCACCTCCCTACGTGTGTGCTGACCCTAAGAGCTATGTTGGACTTGGCCAGGGGGCACAAGCCATTTATTGTCCTCCATCACTCCATGAGCTGCTCCATGTGGGTCAATTGGCACAGTGTGGGTCTGTTCTGTCTTTTTATTCGGCTTTGTTGGTTGTGATCTTTTCGGTTCTTCTTATAAAATCAGTGTGTCTTTGTTGAGGTTTTGTCTAGTTGATATATCTAGCGTGATAAAGTGGTATTAATGTCTCCAACTAGTATTGCATTACGGTAAATATCTTCCTTCACGTTATTAGCAGTAGTTTTTCAGGCTTATTAGCAGTTGTTTTAAATATTTTATGGTCCTTTAATAAGTACACATATATTTGGAAATGTGAGTTCTTCCTGATGTAACGTATCCTTTGATCATTAAGAAGTGACCATCCCTCTTCCTTATAACTTTTATTTTAACTTGAAATCTATGTTGTTTGGTACAAGAATGTCCATCCCAGCCTTTTTAAAATTGTGCTAAAATTGTTTTTATTGGGATATTGTTTTCTAGCCTTTGACTTTGAGCCTGTGCTTTGGCTTTACTGTTCAAATGTTTTTGTAGGAAGGAGAAAGTAGGATTCATTTTTCTAATCCATCCTGCTTCCCTGTGTCTCTTGATTGGTTTATTTAGGATATTGATATAAAGTGACATTTTTGTTTTTTTATTTATGGGCCACACCCAGCAGTGCTCAGGGATTATGCCTGGTTCTGCACTCACAAATCACTCGAGGGTGGTGCCTGAGTGTACCATATGGGATTTGGGGAATTAAAACTGGTTCGGCCATTTGCAAGGTGCCTTATCCGCTATGCTATCTTTCAGGGCAAAGAATAAGACTATTAACATTATGGTTTTTGTCATCATTCTGCAGAGGCTAATTGTGCTTATGAAGTTTTTTCTCTTAAAGAGCCTCTTCAATGTTTCTTGCAAAGTTAGTTCAAGGTTTTAAAGTTTCTGAGCTGCTGTTTATTCATGAGCTTATTCTGAGCTGCTATCTTATTCCTTTAATAATTGGTTATAGTCTATCTGCCAGAGTATTGTTGTTGAGGTGTTCAGTTAATGGGCTTTTTTAAACCTTATCCCACCATTTTCTTTTGGCCCACAGGATCTAACTTGGTATAACTGTTGTGTCTTAAGAATGCTCCATTGTACATGATTTCCTTCTTTGATCTTGCTGATTCAGTATTCTATCTCTATCTCTGGCTTTTATTGTTCTGATTAGGATGTTTCTTGGAGTATATTTATGTGGATTTCTTTTGCTGGCACCTTTCCAGCCTCTTAATCTGCGTGCATGCTCCTTCTCAACTATGGAAACTGAGCTATGGTTTCTTTGTCTAATGATTCTTCATTGAATTTATCTTTGTTCCTCAGGAATTATGATTTTTTAAAAATATTTTATTATACCACCGTGAGATAAACAATTACAAAGATGTTCATGTTTGGGCTTTAGTCATACAATGCTTGAGCACCCATACCTATACCAGTGCCCATTTCCCCAATGCCAGTGCCCTCCCCCACCCAACCTGACTCAGGGTGATTAATTTTATATTATTTATTGTGTGAAAATTCTATTTTTATTGCTTCACTGTTCAAAGTTTGGAATCTGTCACTGTTACCTTCAATTGTATTTAAGTATCCTCAGCTGACTTTAAGCGCCTCCTTATTTTCTGACACTAAAAACATGCTTCCAAGATCATCGTATATTTTTCCCTTTCCTGGCCTTGCAAGGTAAAACACTTTACCCACTGTACTATAACTCGGGTCCTTTGTTTTCTTTTTTCTTTATCATCTATATATAATCTCCTTGAAATACTCAGGGTGATTAATTTTTATATTATTTATTGGGTGAACAATTTATTTTTATTGCTTCACTGTTCAAAGTTCTGGACTCTGACTCATGAATTACCTTCAATTGTATTTAAGTGTCCTCAGCTGACTTTAAGTCCTTATTTTCTGGCACGAAAACAGTGCGTCAAGATCATCTTAAATTTTTCCTTTCCTGGCCTATCGAAACTCAAAACTTACTATAGGAAATTTAAATCTGTTTTAATAGCAATGGTATTTAAAAGCCAAAATATGGTCATGAAGTGTGATCATACTATTTAGAGTATCATTATTTGTAAACACTTTCAACAGACAGAACTTGATCATGTATGTATTATTGTATGCCTGTTAATATTAGTTTTTCTTTATATAAGGTAAAATGTATCTAAAACAAATCATAAATTTATACTGACATCTCTGTTTCTAATCTAACATTAAAGTATATTTGTTTCCTTTTTCATTCCCAGTATGTGACCTTTTTCTCCAATCCAATGTGAAGAATCTGTCTTTCATTAGTAACAATATTTATATTTTATGTCCAGTCTTATAATACATAGAATACAAGTGCATTTTCAGAATTGCTAACTCACTGCCCTTGGAAAATATTTACGAGTATAACAGTTGCATACAGTTATAAAAAATAAAGCCAAGTAAAATTTTTTCAAAATTGTTCAGGCTGTTTTCTTTGTCAATCTCTACAGTTTATTCAAAATAAACTTGATGCTGTTAAAGTGCATTTTGGATTAGCTTTATATCTCCACTGATTCTAATTATTTTGTTTGTTTTTTCTGGGCAACACCCAACAGCGGTCAAGGGTTACTTCTGGCTTTGCATCCAAAATAACTCTTGGCAGTTATGGGCACCATGCTGTATGCAGGGGATGAAACCTGGGTCAGCTACATGCACCACCCACTCTACTATCTCTCAAGCACCTGATTCTATATTTTTGAGTATGCAAAACAGCATTGTTTTGTTCAAATCTGGGTTAGACATGTACAAGGCAGGCACCTAACATGCTGCACTCTATCTCTCGTCCTTAAGATTTGTATAGTTATTCTAAAGGTACTGAAAAATACTTTCCATAACATTTTCTACTTGTTCTTTTTTATTTTGCCTTGTTTTGGGGCACATCTAAGATATGTCCATCAGTGCCAGAATATTTTAGCTATATGCTTTTATTTTTTGTTATGTATCTACAATTTTATTCTTAATAACTTCATTCTTAATAAATTTTTGGGGAGTGCATTCATTGAATATTGATGATTTTTAGAGTTTAATTTTAATGTTTTTGTTTTTATTTTGTTAGGGTTTAGAAAGTTACAATAGTGTTAAAATTGGAGTTGATAAACTAAATACTGTCCATCACCATTAAAGTTTCAATAACACTGTGCCACTGTTTCTACATCTCTTGTTTAAAGAACATTGCAAATATGCCTTATTTTTCTACTGCCTTGTTGATCACTTGATCATTTGAATTCCGTTATTCATTGATTTGGTCGAGGAGATGCCAGTAAACATTTCCATTAGACCCTATCACGTGCCAATGTAGCCCAATGGCATCTGGTTGATTCAGGAATATCAAGAGCCTCAAATCGTTCCTTCAGGGTCTTGACAAGGAAGTCTGACCATCTTGTAGGTGGGAGGCCACGTGATCTTTTGACATCCCGTGGGATCCAGTCGGTAATGGCTCTAGTCCAGCGGTTGTCTCCAAATCGCATTGCATGTCCAGCCCATCTGATTTTTTGACGCCTTGGCAAACGAGACAGCATCCCTGATTCTGGAATAGCGACGGAGGTCAGAACTCCGGATTCCTTCTCTCACTTGAGTGAGACGTGATATTCCAAGCATAGCTCTTTCGATTCCTCTCTGGGAGACCCGAATAGCATTCTCATCCTGCTTTCGTAGGGCCCAGGTCTCTGAGGCGTATGTTAATGCAGGGAGAACGGTGGAGTCAAAGAGATGTGCCCGGAGCCTGAGGTTCTTTGTCCTTTTAGCTATTTCTTTGATGCCTTTGAAGGCATTCCATGCCGCTCTCTTCCTCCTGCGCAGCTCAGGTTTTAGGTCGCTCATCATGTTGATTTCTCGACCTAGGTACACATAGCTGCTGCATTCAAAGATGTTTGTTCCATTGAGAGTGAATGGGGCCTCTGGAATTAGTTCATTTTTCATAAACATGGTTTTCTTTAGATTCAGCTGTAGACCTATCTTTCCACATTCTCGGGCGGGGTTAGCCAGCATTTGTGCTGCTTGGCTAAAGTTTGGTGTTATTAGAACGATGTCATCAGCGAAGCGGAGAGCCGGTGTAGTTGCCGACCATCTATTTTCACTCCCATTCCTTCCCATTCTAACTGTTGCATGATGTTCTTGAGGGTGGCGCTGAAGAGTTTTGGTGAAATGGTATCACCCTGTAGAACCCCTGTTTTGACATTAATGATCACTTCTTTGTAGAATGGTGAGATCCTGGTGGTGAATCCGTAATACAGCTCATGAAGGATCTTGATGTATTGGGTTTGAACACCCCTGTTTGGCTAGGGCTTTGTTGGTTTTTGCCTTGTTGGTTATTGAAAAAATCATGTTGGTCTAATTGTTAGTCCTCTCAATATCTATTTTTCTAGATGCTTTGGAAAGATTGTTTAATTACATTTAATGTGCCACAGATTTTCTACATCTCATTTACTTGATGAGTTTTACATTTCCATTCTTTATATTCTCTGCTTTGAATTTTAAGTATTTTCAACATTATTTTCAATTTCAATACTTTTCTTTTTATCTGTGTCTAATCTGTTGATTGACTATCGCCTTTGATTAAAAATTAATTCTTCAATGTTTTTCATTGTAAAGGTCTTTATTTTCAAAAGCTGAGGATGTTTGAGTTTTGTTTTGCTTGCTTATTCTTGTATCATTATGTTTTATTTTTAATATGGATTATTAGTTCTTTTACTTCTTTGATCTTGTTTCTGGAGGCCATACCCATTTGTACTCAGGGCCTACTGTTGGTTCTATGCCTGGGAATAACTCCTGGTGGTTCTTGGGGGACAACATGGGATCAAATGCATTTGTCTATGTGCAAGACATGCATCCTGCCATGATACTACCTTTTAGTCCCAGATTAGCTGGTGGGGACCCACCCAGTATTGGTCAGAGGTTACCCCAGGCTCTGCATGAATCATTCCTGTTATGCTCAGGTGACCTTATGGGATGATGGAGATGTAACCCAAGTTGACCATGTACAAGGAAAATGCCTACCTTCTGTACTATATCTCTGGCTCCTGCCCCAGATTCTTATATATTGTTGAAATACTTTGCAACTGAAATTTCTAATGCTGTATTTATTTGATACTGAATTGGTTATTATTTCTTTAATAACTTATCTTATATGTGTTTTCATGTTAATATGTATGTTAACCTTCAGTTCCATGTCCCATAAGGAGAAACAAAATATGTCTGTGTATTGACATCTAAGGAGTTCTTATTCTTATATTTTTCTTGTTTAATTTAGCATTTGTTGTTAAGGTTTTAGGTTTAAAAAATGGTATGCACCCAGAGCCCTTATTTATTCTTTAGTCTCAATAGCTATGATTTGCAAATAACCTCAGAACCCTTATTTATTCTTCAGTGTCACATTTTTCTTCTAGTAATTAGCAATGCTTTGTAACATTATAGCATTATTTGTAAGTTATATATTAGGTAACATTATCTAATGAAAATCATTTGTATTATGTTCATCCATTATCTTTTTTATCTTTAAATTTAAAAATATCACCTGAACTTTTTTACAATAAAATAAGAGGAAGAAATTAAAACCAGGTTTTTGAACATTTACATGAATTAGAAATACAGTTATTTGGAAAACTGTTTTACTGGAGAAATATTAATAATGACTACACCAGTATATCTGAAAAAACCTGAGCTCTCCATAGTAAAGGAATGAGAACTGTAATTAGTAGCATGGATTTAGCATAGATGACCTCACATGCTAAAATGAAGCATGTGATGAAGACAATGCAGGGTTGTATAATACATATGGCCTGTCTAGTAATGTAGACACAGTAGCCTGGAAGAAAAGTTTTCCAGGTAGGGCCTTTTGGGGGCATCCAGGTTCACCATGGCATGGTGGTGTAGTCGTTTGAGCAAAGGTAAAAACATCACAACAGAAAGCAGCAGAACTTGGTAATTCTTGGGTGAGATGAAAAAGATAAAAGCCTTTTATGCAAACTAAAAAGGGGGGCATTGTGTATGCAACACTTTTTTCCACTTTATTTAACTGAAAAATTGTTGTTATGAAGAATACACTGGGGAAATTAAGTGTGACAGTGAGAAGTCCCAGATACAGAAATAAATTGACATAGCAATGAACTTTCTTGTTCTCTGACCAGATGTGTAAAGCTTTTGGTTGCCCATTGTTTTTACCCCGCTGCTGTCTGACTCTGAAGACTGTGTAGTTTAAGTCTTTTCTTTCTATACTGTTCTTTTTTTTTTTTTGTTTTTGGGTCACACCTGGCAATGCTCAGGGGTTTCTCCTGGCTGTGCACTCAGGAATTACTCCTGGTGGTGTTCGGGGGACCATATGGGATGCCGGGATAGAACAGCGGCCTGCATGGGCTGGCAGCGTGCAAGGCAAATGCCCTACCCCTACCCGCTGGGCTATCAATCCGGTCCCCATCTCCACTGTTCCTTTTCATGAGAGTAACACTGCTGATCTCCAGAGTTTCACTCTGTCTTTTCTTAGTTACCTTATTCAGCAAGTGTTTACTATGCACATATAGTAAGTGCAAATCTTAAAGTAGGCAAAGAAAATAAAGACTATAGAAACAGTAGTGTAATGACTGTCAGTGAGCAAACCCAAGTACATTTTAGCCAGTATTTTATTATCCAAAAAAAATGGTTATTTCACTCAGAGGAACAAGAGGCAAATTTTCATTTGAGGATGATATGTAGTTACTTCAAACCCTGTCTATCTATGGGCAAATACTATTTTCCTGTTTTGAAAATGCGCAAGCACCAAGTGGAAATATATAAACACCTAGTGGAAATTTATGTTGATTTCCACTAGGGGACAGTGTATTACCATTACATATCTTTCTTCTATATCTGCAAAATGTACTCAAAGGGAGAAATTTAACCTTAATTTATTTTGATTTAACATCATTGTATAAATGTTATTTTGCTATCAAAGGTTATCACAACATTGTGTATGTTGTATACAGTAGAGATAGAGACATATAGAAGTACATGGATATAGATCAATGGATTGATATGGATAGAAATTATACTTCATTTGTTTAAATTATTTGACATTTTAGCGCATTTAGATAAATTTTGTTTTGATAGTGGAAGGTTATTAATATCACTATATGAGAATTCTGAGTTTCAGAACTGTTTTGAAACTCATGGCAGTTTAATTAGGTTTTAGGTTGGAAGTTACTGAGACAATGAAGTTTGCTCTTCAAAAAAGAGTATATAATCTCCTGAGGTATCTAAGGCACACACATATTTGACTTTATGGCTTTCCGTTTAACTGAGTACATTGTGTTTTGAGGAATGGTATGTATGGAGGATGACTATCTCTGAAAATTTCCTTTAGTGTTAAGATTTGTATGACAATGACATCATAGCACTTCCTGTTATTCTTTGAGACAGTGTTCTAACAAAATCACATAAATTTTATTCTACAACATAGCATACAACTGTTTAAATATCTTTAATCAAGTACTGATATATGTTGTAACACAATGATGGAATTTAATATCTTCAAATATGCCTTTTTAAAGGATTTTTTTTAGTGCATGAAATGAGAATGGTTCTGAAATTTTTTTTTCCTGGAAATGAAAGAAAAATTAGTAAGGAATTTTGAAGACATAGGCATTATGAAACATTGACCATTTGTTCACTTGCAAGGTACAACTTCTCATTAACTTCTCAAGGTGCAAGCTTTTCTTATTCAAATTTGGAGGTAAATAGTGGGGAGGACAAAAAAATATAAACTAGCTTAAATGAATTATGGAGATACCATAGTTATTCTAGATCCAACCATTGTGTGGAAATATAAAACTAAAAAATAGACACAAACAAATGCTGAATTTTAAGAATATATATTTGTTATTCAATTACAATGCTAAAATCACCAGAATAAATTTAGTATTATCTATGCAATTATTATACTACATGAAATAAAGGATGGTGTCAAAGACAACTGCCAGATGGTTTCATTCATATGCAGGATATGCGTTGCTAAGACAGAGGTTGGTATAAAACAAAACTCTTACATTTAGTGAAAACTGTGTTTGTTCCAACAGGGAAGTTAGAGGAGGTATGGGGAGGGAAATTAGTATTGGTTTGTCTCAGGGTTGGTTGTTGTTGGTGGTGGATGATACTGGGATTTTGGTGGTGGATACCTTATACATACTTTGCATAGATCTGGGATATATATATATATATATATATATATATATATATATATATATATACACATATATATAGATATATATAGATATATATAGTCATATTAACAAATGGCTAATCAATTTATTAAAACTTAACCTTGATAAAATAATTGCCTTATGAGAAATTAATAGGTATTAGAATTTTGTGTACCTTTAAAAATAATATATTTCATCCTGATGGTGACATTATGATGAATAGAGAAAAAGCTAAGTGTGGTTAAGTTTCTAGGTAAAACCCACAGATCATCAATTCCTAAATAATTCACCTAAGGTTATAGAAAATCTTAAATAATTATTTTATAATGATTTTGTAATGTTTTCTAATTTTTAAAAAAAAGACTGTAAAAGAATAATTTCAAAAATTTGATCAGTGTAATTGTTAGCATTCCAAATAAAATTGTGTACAAAATTTTATTCATACTTTTTTGCATGCCTATATTCTGTATGAAATTTTAGCCTCATATTTCTATGATATTTTCCCCAAGTTTTAAGTCAGTGAGAAAGACAAGCTTAGTTCTATATGTAGCATTTACTTCTGGGTACATTTTATTTATGATAATAATTAAAAACTTTTATTCATACATATTTTAAAGATTCCCATGTAGATGTAGATTCTCTAAAAAGTTGGCCATTGTCCACATTTATTGGTTAAATAAAGAATAAAGTGCATTTATACATGGACCAGAAGGACTTGCCAATGGTTGGAATCTCCCACAAGAGTGTGAGGCTGAGAGTTTAGGTAAGATAGAGAAGGGACCAGTGTGCTAGTACTTGTTGGAAATGGTAACATCAAACTAGAACTGAGATTGAGTATAGGCAAAAGGATATCCATGATAACCCCTAAAGGTATGTATTGCAAGCCACAAAGAGAGAGAGAGAGAGAGAGAGAGAGAGAGAGAGAGAGAGAGAGAGAGAGAGTATCTGCCATAGAGGCAGGCTGGGGAGGGGGTAGGGAATTTGAGGATATTGGTGTTGGAAATGGTGGTGGAGGAATGGGTGCTGGAATACTGTATGTCTCATACTCAATCATGTTCATTTGTAATTGTATATCTCGTGGTACTGTAATTTAAAAGAAGATGAAATTTTTTTTTAATTAAAAATAATAAAGTGCATTTATTGAATGTGAAAGTATAATAGAGTAAAAATATAAATATAACTATATATCTATGATATGAACAACACTAATTAAGATTTTATAAGTTTTTTCAATATTTTAAGTAATTTGAACACTGCATTTATTACTTCTATGACTGATTTCTGTAATTTAGTTGCAATAAACAAAGAATGTAAATGCTATTTTCTGATCAAAGTTATATTTTATATTTTTGACAAGATAGAGTGTTCTATTTTATTTATTTATTTATTTATTTTTGCTTTTTTGGGTCACACCCAGCGATGCTCAGAGTTTTCTATATTAAAGATTATTTTAGTATTTGACATATGAAGTGAGAAAAGTCATTTTAAAATCAGTTATAATGATAACTATAACATATAAAAGAAAATGCTATTCTGTTCTTTAAATTCAGCAAATTTTTGCTTTTTTTCTGTGAGTACAGAACATTGGTATGCCATGTTTTCAGGGTGTGTTTTGATAATTGGTAAGTACAAATAAATATAAAACTAGTCTAGAAATTAATGTTTACAGAGCTACAGATAACACATAAATTTATTTTAGTTTTTTAATCATAGGCGTTGTAGCACCCATTTGAATTAAAAAACCTCTATAAGATCTACTTGATTACATTTATGTAACAATAAGATTTTCATAATTTCCCCCAAATATTTTTTGTGCATTCTGGGTTCTACAATTGTATCTCATTTTCTTTCGTCCTTTTTTTTTAAACCATTCTCAGGAATCATTCCCAACATTGTTATCTTAGCATAGTCTAAATTTCATCCTCTTTTATGTCATGATTTGAAACTAAATATTTGAAACCAGAGACAGATACAGAATGACTGCACTTATCTGCATAACATAAATATATAGGTACATATTATAATACCAATATCCAAGGTCAAGTGAAACATATATCAGGAGGTCCTGTCAAAGGTGGAAATTATCACAAACGTGTGGGAGTCAGAGGCTAGGTAAGACAGAAATGGAACAGTGTGCTAATAATTGTTGAGGGTACTAATGCCAACCTAGAACTGACCATTAAATAGAGGCAAAAAGATACACATGACAACCCTTTAATGTATGTTCTGTAACCCATAGTCTGGAGGGGAAGGAAAAGAGAAAGAGAGAGAAATGGAAAGAAATCAAGAACCTGCCATGGAGCAGGGCTGGGGAGGGGGAGGGAACCGGGACGTTGGTGGTGGGAGATGGGCACTGGTGGCGGGATGGGTGCTGCAACACTGTTTGACCAAAACCCAAATATGAACTTTTTAACTGTATATCTTTGTAATTTTAAAAATAAAAAATTAAAAAAAAATATTATATAGTTTCAATTATTTTTTTCCAATCTGGGAATTAACCAGTGCCTCACACATGCAAGGCAGTTTCTCTTCTATTGAGCCACACCCCCCACATATTTTTATATTGTGTTATATTTTTTATATTGTTTCATATTTTTTTCCTACAATGGAACTGACTTTTGTGTGGATACAGAAGGGCTTACTGCTGGCTTTGTGCTAACGCATCAATTCTGCTTTGTTTGGGGACCATAGAGGCCAGGGATTCATGTTGGATTTGGCTTCATGTGGGACAAACTCATAAGGCTCACAACAAAGTAGAGCTTTTTCCTCTGGGCATGGACATGTTTTTCTCTGCAGGTCCCTCAAAGGAGGCTATGCTCTGTTCAGTTTTTAATGTGTTCTGTTCTTTTTTGGTAATCTTGGCCCCTATCTCCAAATTTTAATTTGCATTTAAATTTATTTGCATTGTTAATTAATTTGCATAAATTTGCATTGTTTCATCATAGTATTTTGAGATTAATTAGTAACTAATAAATGTCTCTCCAATCTTTGGACATTCTAGAATTATCTGAGCATTTGTGTGTCTTGCTATCTTGTTTAGCTTTTAAAAAATTGCTTGTTTTGGCTTTTTCCTATCTGGAGAAACCCATGTTTTATCTTGAATACCCCCAAATCTCTCTCTTCCTCTCTTTGGAAGTTTCTTCCTCTCTTAGTTTCTCTAATTCCTTCAGATCTTATTTATTGTTCATTACTCTGGATAGATACCTAAGAATAGAATCACCAGATCACATCGTAGTTCTATTAATCAGATTTGTTGACAAATCGCCATACATTCCAGAGACTGAACTAACCAGTTTATACTTCCACCAAGAGTGAATAAGAGTTTCTTTTATTTCCACATATCCATTAGCACTTCTTTCTGACCTTTTTATGTAGGCTATTCTCACTAGTTTGAGTTGATATTATAAGTTATGTTTTATTTTAATTTTGATTTCATTTTATGTAGTCACCATTGTTCATGATGACCTTTTTTCAAATGACTGTTGACCTTCTATGTCATCATGGGGACAGCTCTTCTTCACCTGGTCAGTCCTTTATGTATCTTGGATAGTAGTACATTGTCAACTTTATGGGATGTGAAGTTTCTCCCATTTGATAATATGTCATTTCCTCTTAAAAAAATTCTTTCAATTTGTCTTGAAGCAAGTATTTAAGAATGGAGCAGAAGCAAACATCTTGAGGCTAAAGTGTTTACTTTACTTAAGAAAAGAATAAAGTAGCAAAGATACACTGCTAGTCTCAAAGTGAAAGTCCAATGGGGAAAATCCTTCGCTTTACTGATAGTTGTTTTTTTCACATTCAAAATGTTCTAGCTCATGTAATCCCATGTGTTTATTTTGTTTGTATTTTCCTTGCAAGTGAAATATAATCACAAATATCACGGAAGTGTTATCATTCACTATATTATTTTCTTTAACATATTTTATAAATATGGACATTATTTTTATGTTTTAAACCATTTAAAGTTAACTTTTGTGTATGGTGAAAAAGAATAGCTCACTTTTCTTTTGCATGTGGCTGTCCAGTAATTCCAATACCGTCTGTTGAGAATTTATTTCTCCATTTTATGCTCTTGATTCCTTTGTCATAAATTGACAGTATGTATGTAATATTTCTGAGTTTGTGAATTTCTGGTTTCACAAATCTGGGATTTCTGAATCCCAAATGCATATATAAGTGAAAACATTTTTCTTTAAAATGATATATGGGATTAAGGTCTAAAATACTGTGAAAAGCAGAAAAGTATTAGTGATTTTATATTAAAATGTCACCAAAAAACTACTTAAGAAACAAAATAGCCCTTGTAAATTCCCCCAGCTACACTCCTAAGTACATAACCGGCAAAACTGATGGGAAAAGACTTGCTTTTAAGAAGTGATCTCTCACTACTGCCTCTCACTCTACCTAATAGGAAGATGGATCCAGGCCAAGGTTGGTGGAGGGTAAATATTAAAGAAAGAATTTTATAAAGTAACCAAATAGAGATAAATTAAGTTCCTCTAAAATTTTATATTTTTTTTACCACAGTCACAGCCTTGTTTGCTTTTAATTCGTTATAGTACAAGGAGTTTTTAATGATATGTCTTTGGCATTAAGTTAAACATTTCATTTTCAAAGCTAAGGAAAAAGTTGTAAGAAGCTTACCATCTAGCAGAATATATGTTAAACTAACAAAAGAATGTTAGTATTCAGTGTGCTGGAAGAATTCACTTCTTTGGCAACATATAGCTTCGCCTCATCCAAACTAGGCTGGAGGACTCTTGAACTGTAAGGACATGCTTAAGAGTCACGGAAACTGAAGTCAAACCACAAAAAATCACTATGGTTAGCTAAAGTGGAAAGGGAATAGGAAAGTGATCCTGGTGAAAGACTAGCCGGTGCAAAGGGATGAAAATTGACAAATACCTTGACAATTCTGCATGGCTTAGAGAATTGGCTAATTTTAAGGGAATAGTGAGTGTAGACCAAAAAGATAAAAAACAAAATTATTTTTATTGCCAGTCAAAGAATTTAAACTGATCCTGAAGTTTAAAGGTGACCTTCAGAGATTTTTAGATAGTAAAGCACTCTGGTGATTCAGATCAGAGATGTTGGTAGGCAATGTTGCTTTTTAGTCTATTTATTAAAAATATTAAGGACATAGAGATAGAAATATTAAAGTAGGGCATCAAAGAAGATGCCAAGTTTATAGTTCAATTACTTACACATAGTACAATTTATAGTACAGATATCCTAAAAGATAATAGCTCTTTTTTTTAAATTTTTTTATTTTTAAATTACAAAGATATACAATTAAAAAGTTCATATTTGGGTTTTGGTCAAACAGTGTTGCAGCACCCATCCCGCCACCAGTGCCCATCTCCCCACCACCAATGTCCCCGGTTCCCTCCCCTCCCCCAGCCCCTGCTCCATGGCAGGTTCTTGATTTCTTTCCATTTCTCTCTCTTTCTCTTTTCCTTCCCCTCCAGACTATGGATTACAGAACATACATTAAAGGGTTGTCATGTGTATCTTTTTTGCCTCTATTTAATGGTCAGTTCTAGGTTGGCATTAGTACCCTCAACAATTGTTAGCACACTGTTCCATTTCTGTCTTACCTAGCCTCTGAATCCCACACGCTTGTGATAATTTCCACCTTTGACAGGACCTCCTGATATATGTTTCACTTGATCTTGGATATTGGTATCATAATATGTACCTATATATTTATGTTATGCAGATAAATGCAGTCATTCTGTATATGTCTCTCTCCTTCTGGCTAATTTCGCTCAACATAATCTTCTCCATGTCCATCCATTTGTAGGCAAATTTTATAACTTCATTTTTCCTAACAGCCGCATAGTATTCCATTGTGTAGATGTACCAAAGCTTTTTTTATCCAGTCATCGATTTTCGGGCACTCTGGTTGCTTCCAGATTCTGGCTATTGTGAATAATGCTGCTATGAACATAAAAGTAGGGATGGTGTTTCCGCTGCATATTTTTGGCTTCCTAGAGTAGATTTCCAGGAGTGGTATCGCTGGGTCAAATGGGAGTTCAATTTCTAGTCTTTGGAGGAAAGTCCATATTGTTTTCCAGAAAGGCTGTACCAGCCGGCATTCCCACCAACAATTTTTTTCTTTAAAATGATATATGGGATTAAGGTCTAAAATACTGTGAAAAGCAGAAAAGTATTAGTGATTTTATATTAAAATGTCACCAAAAACTACTTAAGAAACAAAATAGCCCTTGTAAATTCCCCCCAGCTACACCCTAAGTACATAACCGGGCAAAACTGATGGGAAAAGACTTGCTTTTAAGAAGTGATCTCTCACTACTGCCTCTCATACAGCGGATCTTAAAAATAGTTTATTCAACTACCAGGAGAGATTTTCTTTCAAAGGGATTTTATTTTATTTTATTCTAATAAATATTGTTCTATATTTTCAGCATGAACAGAAGCTACAAGAAACTTTAAAGCAAGGTGTGACCATTATTGCTGCCTTAATCAAAGAAAGAAATTCTGGACTCATTGGTCAGCTACTGATAGCATGAAGAGCTCAGAGAAAACTACCTCCTGAGTTTTAGAAATGTTTACTTAAGTATCCCTTTTTAACTTTCCTCCTAATGTAGCTATAAAATATTTAAGTTGTTTTCATGTCTCATAATTTGTAGAACATGAGTTATAAAAGAATATGTATGCATTAAAATTTTGTGCATGTCAAATTCAAATGATCTGAATCAGAACTGTATATGTGGAAAGTAATAGACCTCACATAAAACATTACTCTCACAGAGCCATAGAATTAATGATGAGTAAGATAAACCTCCAAGTAATGAGAGTTTGGGGAGTCTCAATTATTATTTTATGTTAATTAATAAATCATGCTAATGAGTTGAATAAGAATCATAATTAATCTTAAACTATCCTATTTCCATTTGACACTTTAACATAAATTTTAATTTTCCATGCCTTAAAAAATTGAGGAGATATAGTAGAAAACTCTAGTTTTGAACTTTTCTTAGAACCCTAAAAGTTCTAATCTCTCACTTTTCTACTATTCTAAAATGTGTATTTTTATTAGTTTGTGAACTATAATATTGAGTTACACTGTTTTAAAAGATGCAAATTTTGAGTGTTTAAAATAATATTTGAAAGCTCATTAGAGGTGAAATTATTCAATCAAACTCAGGTTAGTACCTGAAAGTTATTAAATATATTGCACATCAAATACTAGGTAAATTATATTTTCTATATACTGCTGCCTTTAAAATCAAGCTCTGCCTACCCCAATGTTCGCTGGAATATACATCTTAAGTATAATGTTTTCCCTTATATTACATTTTACAACTACATGTATTCAGCCATTAGAGATTCCTTTATTCCACATGTGCATTTATTTTATAGTTGCATATTAACATTAAGTCAAAGTTTATAAGTTCTTAATCTTCACATATTAAATCATAAGTTGTATGAAGTGTTTTTAGTTAATGATAGATTTTGAATTACCTACCTTATTAAATTTGAATTACCTACTTCTTTTCTTTATTTTCCATGTATTTCTGAATTGTTATATAATTACCTATTTAAATAGGAGAAATTATATCCTACACTTAAGTAATACAGCTTAGATTATGAGTGTGGATCTACTACTCTAGTTCATTATACTAAGTGAAATATTTTGCTTCGATGTAACTTGATATGAATTCCTGAGATTGCCTCCTTTTATATTTCTCTAAGGATGGTAAGAAATACAAAACGATGTAATTAAAAATCATTAAGGTGAAAGTACTTGTGCATTCTATGTATTTTAATTAGGCTACTGTACTGATGGACTGGCTGTATTTAAAAGGTCCATATATTGTACTTATTAAAAGGTCCATGTATTGTACCTATTAAAGTATTTATGTGAAAATGTTTATATAATTGAAAGTGATGATTCAGGGAACATGTTGTCAAGATTTTAAAGAGCAGAAGTGACATTAAGCAAGACAGGACTGTGCATTTTTGGCGACACAGAAAAATTAATATATATGTTGTGTGCTGTCCAAGTTATCTTTGATTTAAGTTTAGCAAAGAGATGTTTTACTGATATGAATTTATTCTAAGATGAATTTGTGCCATCCTAGAACATCTAGTATGCCATTACAATTGCAAATATTTTACATGAGGTTTAGTTAATAATCATCACCAGAATTATAGCATTTTATTTATGATTCACAAATGAATTTACATCATTAAAATGATTCAACTAAGTCTCTCCATGTCATTCACTCTTTTCATAGAAATTGAGTCTCAGAAATCTTAATTATCTTTTTTTGGGGGCTGCACCCAGCAATGCTGAGGGGTTAGTCCTGGCTCTGCACTCAGGAATTACTCCTGGCAGTGCTTGGGCAACCATATGGGATGCTGGGGATCTAACCTGGTCGGCCATGTTTGCCACATGCAAGGCAAATGTCCTACCCGCTGGACTATCGCTCCAGCCCCAAATCTTAATTATCTTGCCCAAAGTCATATACCTACCTGGTAAGCAAAAAAAAGTTAAATCTTTAACCCAGGAACTCATGAATAAGAGGTGATCTTACACTGATCTTCTTGAATATGAATAAAAATTACTGACAAATGACTTTGGAGCAGAAACACTATAGTAAATAAATGACCAGAGGCTCAAACAATCATAGGAAGAATGAAAATAAAGGATAGACCAGCTTAATCATCACAGGAAATTTCTGAACTCTTGGCTTTCCAGCCATCTGGAACATAAATAAATTTTAGCTAGAAATGGAAATACTTATTGACCAAAAGAGAAAGATAAATTGCTTGTTTATATTATTTGTTCAGAGATCCAAAGTCATTTATAGTGGCACATTTTTATGACTAGTTACAGAAAGTTATTTCCATGAAATCTATCCATTTTCACTTTATTTTCTGAAATCACTTTAAAAATAACAGCAGTGGGCGCACAGATGCAGTTGTTTGCTACCAAGTCAGATCTGATCTTGGTACCACATGTGGTCCCTTGAGCAGCACCACGAGTGATCCCTGAGTACGGAGCCAGGAGTAAGCCCTAAGCACCAAGTATATTCCCCCAAATAAAATAATGCCTCAGCTTTGATGAAATTGTTTTCTACCTGTGGAAAATGTTCTGGAAACATTATTTTCTCTTTAATTTTATGCTACTAAATTAAATTCTTCATAAAGCAATTTATACAATTTTGTTGCCAGCATGATAAATGACTAGTATATTTTATTTCATAGTAGTGTTAAGTTTGAGGTGACTCTATTGCAAATACACTAATTTAAAGACCTATGAACTTCTATATTCCACTAGAATCATTTTTACTTCAAGCATTTTGCATTGTTTTAATAAGAAAGTCGCCCCTAAATGTATTTATGCAAGCAACAATATATAGGAGAAGGAAAGACATTGAGAAAGAGAAAGAGAGAGAGACAGAGAGAGAGACAGAGAGAGACAGACAGAGGCAAAGTGTCTGCCATAGAGGCTGGGGGCGGGAAACAGGACATTGGTAATGGAAATGGACATTGGTGGAGGATAGATGTTGGAACACTGTAGGACTGAAACCTAATTATAAGTTTTGTAATTGTATCTCATGGTGGTAAATATATTACATATATTTATATATAACAGACATATAAAATATAGAGAAATAAAGCCTATCCTATATATTATAAATTGTATCATTGGTGTCTGAAAAGCATGGAGATATGTTCATATTTCAGATGCATTAAAGTGTTCTATCTATAAAGATTCATTAAATGTTCTATCTTTAAAAAACTCGTCACCTCTCTAAGTTATTAAATTATGAATATTTTACATAAATACAATATTTTAATATGTATTTTACAATATGTAAATATTTTTCATTATTGAATTTTACATAAACAATAATTATTTTATTATATCAAATTGCAAGGCATTTTTATATTAAATGAGTGCATTTTGTTTCCTTTTAATTTTGAAATTAATTATGTCAAAGTAGCATAATCATATTTTAATGTTAAGGAAACCATTTGGGGAAAGAATATTTGAAATTAAAAATCAATTAAAACAGAATAAATGTTATATATTATTTTAGTTTGGACTTATATAGTTAATATAACGGTACTAGAAAAGTCTGTGAAAGTAGTGTGTGGTATTGTAATATTTAAGTTTTCGGAGGTTGAGTCTTAATCCTAGTATTTGGGTGCTCAGGGCTTACTCCTAGCTCTGTAGTCAAGGATACTCCTAGAGAGGTTTTGAGGAATCGTATGACATGCCAGAGTTTGAGCCTTCTCTGCCTCATGCAATATTTGGCTTGACTTTGTGTTCCGAGACCTCCAGGACTATGTCAGATGATACTTAAGGGAGACCATGTGGTGTTAGGGTCAAACTAGGTTTGACTTCATCCCAGGGATGCACTTTACCTATTGTCCATTCTCTAGTTCCTACAAACATATTATAAAGAGATCTCTTGAAGAATAACTCTTACAGATGGCAATCGCAATTTTTTGTAGCTAGCAAGAGAGAGCTAATGGACAAGATCTATTACTTTCATTGTTAATATAATGTTTCCTCCATGCACATATTTTTCTTAATGGCCAACTGAATGGCCAACTGAAATCTGTATGGCCAACTGAAATCTGAAAATACTGATGCTATTCATAACTATTCTTAACTATTTTCAATGTCATTTCTGTGAAGTCTAAAGTTGTTGGGTTCTTCAGACAGTGAATGGCCATATATTTTAATAACAGCCAAGAATAAAAAGTAACAGCACCCTGACCATGAGTGAATCCGTTGAAAAACTCAGGTATGCAGGTTTCTACTACTGAATTCTCCAGGCTTTCTTGGAGTCAGAGATGGCTCCCTCTTCCCATGTCCCTGTCCCATCCATGAACTGCCTCAGGCACCAAAGTAATTTCATCCACCAGCCATGATCCAAAGACTCACATATGAATCTTGAAAGAGATCAATAAGTGACAGAATGTTCAGTGGTCATCCCTGGGCCAGACTGAACAAAGGTGCCCCTCCAAGGGGATGTGTGTGATCCGGGTCCTTCTGAACAGAGTCCCAGCAGCCTGAAAACCTGCACACACCATGCTCAAGGCCAGACTTCACTGCTCAGAAGAGCCCCACCCATGAGTGAATCCATTGAAAACCTCAGGTATGTGGGTTTATGCGACTGGATTCTCCAGGCTTTCTTGAGTCGAAGATGGGCCACCCCCTCTCCCCTCCCCATTTCTCTGTTCTTCAGAAGACCATGTGGTTACATTTGTAAACTGCCTCAGGTACCAAAGTAATCTCATCTACCAACCACGATCCAGAGACTAATATATAAATCTTAAAAACTACCAATAACTCAGTTATAATCTCTGGAATTCTTGGGGCATCTCAAACTCTAGTGTACTGGTATACCAAGTATCATATCACATTTAATAGATGTAAATCCGCGGGCCAACTTCCTTGGGCCTCCACCAATGCCCACATCGGTGATTCAGGAATATGAAGAGCCTCAACCGTCCTTCAGGGTCTTAAACAGAAGTCGCCTCGTGGTGGCGCCACGTCGACATCCCGTGGACCAGTCGGACAGCTCGTCAGCGGGCTCCAAATCGCTACACCAGCCCATCGTTTTCGATGCCTTGGCACGGACACCCCTGTCTGAATAGCCGGAGGTCGAACTCCGTCCTTCTGTCATTGAGTAGGCGTGATATTCCAGCATAGCTCTTCGATGCCTCTCTGGGAGACCCGAATAGCATTCTCATCCTTCGGGCCCAGGTCTCTGAGGCGATGTTAATAGGACAAAACCACTTTCCTGCGCCCTCGCCGCACTTACCTCAATTACCACAAAACACCCACCCCTGAGAGAATATAAGGCACCCAATAACAAAATATGTAGTTAAAATGTCTATTCTGTAACAACACATCAGTAATTTTTATACAAAGGAATTAGTGGCCCAATGGGTCCATCATGAGTTTGAATAATCCTTATTAAATTTCTTCTGAGAATATATTTCTCCACCATATTTACCAAATTTGCTCTAGCAAGCAATATAAAATAAATTATTCAGTGTCTACTTTGGAAAGGCTTAAACAGTGGTTGCAAAAATTTGAAATAATTGTTGTCCATAGTTGCAATGTGGTGGTTTTGGGATTAAGTATTAAATATTTATAAGAAATTAACATTAACATCTTTGTTTAAAAAATTGAGTAGAAACCCACTACATTTAATAATAATTCCAATTTGCATGTAACAACACAGTAGAAAGCTCTTCACTTTATCTATACCATTCCAATATATGTTGTAATAAGAAATATAATTGGTGCCTGTTAGGGAGAAGGCACAGGGATGAGTATGGGTGGGAAAAGTAGGTCTTTGGTAGCGGTAGGGACACATTGTTGGTGGGACTGGTATTGTAACATTGAATACTTGAAACAACTGTACTGTGAACAACCTTGCAAATCATGGTGTTAAATAAAGTTAGTAATAAATAAATTCTTAAATCTGCAAGTTTACTAAAAATAAAAGTAAGAGAGCGAGAGCGAGAGAGAGAGAGAGAGAGAGAGAGAGAGAGAGAGAGAGAGAGGAGTAAAGTGTATGCCATAGAGGCAGGCAGTGGGGCAGAACAGGGGGAGGGAAACTGTAGACATTGATAAAAGGAAATGTATAATGGTGAAGGTATGGGTGTTGGAACATTATATGACTGAAACCCAATCATGAAAAAACTTTATTACTGTGTACCTTAATGTGATTCAAGAACATTTAAAAAAATAAAAATTAATTTAAAAAGAAAGCAATAAAGGCAAACATCACCTTTGATGAACTAGATTTACAGTCAGTTATGGGTCCACAACATGGTAGAACATGAACAGAGAAATTAAAATTTATTCACTATCTTTACAATAAATAGGAACTTCTAGCCTGGGCATGAGCTGATCTGAATGTCCCTTGTAATGAGATGCTTCTAAGTACATGTTTTCACCAATGATGATTCTATCGCGAAAGTTTTGAGAAGTAGGGGAGGAGTTGGTTAGTATGAGTAGGAGGAGGAGAAGAAAAAATCTGGCTTGAGTGGATCCAGGCTGTTTTCCCCCTTTTATTGGAAATATTTCATTTCAAAGTGTCTTCAGCTATAAAATATTATACAAAATTATTCTCTTCTTAGTAAGAAAACTAAGAAATAATTTGAACAGTTATAAAAACATATGAGTCTGTTTAGTAGCTTGAATGAAATCTGGCTTGTCAACTGAAAATTTCCCCCAGGTTAACCTTAATTAATTTTTGGGTCTCTATGACATAGATCTGCAGTGCCTTGTGATATGTCATTTGCAGAAAGGCAAATGCAGATATGAAG
This sequence comes from Cryptotis parvus, assembly GCA_021461705.1. Classification (NCBI taxonomy): domain Eukaryota; kingdom Metazoa; phylum Chordata; class Mammalia; order Eulipotyphla; family Soricidae; genus Cryptotis; species Cryptotis parvus. Next base: position 35,438 of record JAJIBD010008040.1, read on the forward strand.
AGTTTGTGATAATCCAGCATAGCGTAAGCCAAACTGAGTTTGAAAATCCATAATTTGTAAGTCTCCTTTGACTAAATTTTCAGGGAATTGGGTCATAAGTAGAAGTAATTTTTCTCTATCTAAGTTTTAAAAGATCTGATTAAATCTACATCCAGAATTTTATCTGTGTACATATCCCTAATTTTCCATTTTGCAAAATTACATTTATGCCCAGAGGCAAAAACCTCAATCAGGCAAGTGTACTGATCTTTTTGACCTGAGTGGAGACATGATTTGAGATTCTACATGGAGGCCAATTTTGTAAGAATTTCCACTAGTCTGTAGACTGCAATAATTGGGTTATTTGGATAAGGTTTGGCAAAGCATCTAGCAGATTAACTGAATGAGGTATCTGGAGCATTGCCTTTTTGGAGCTATCCATTGTGTTCTTTGTTTTACCTCATTATAAAATGGATTATTGGAATTGGTTGGTTTGTTGGTATGTCAAGTTTTTTCTCTATCTCTGTCTCCGTCCTCTCTCTCTCTCTCTCTCTCTCTCTCTCTCTCTCTCTTGCTTGCTCTTTATTTTTCATCCTTATTCTTTATATCTCAACTCTTACTATGCTTAAAGGCAAGCTCTTCAGTCTGAGTACAACAAAACATCCCTTTGAGGAGGAGGAAATAGATGATAAAATCTGTTACTACTTTTTTTTTCAATAGTTTGAAGGAATTTCTTTTCCATCCTGTGTGTGTTTTTAAGAACTTGTTAAGTTCATAGTTCCTTTTTCTTCTCTTGTTTGAATAGAAAATAATTCTCTTTAATCCCACCTGAGTTTTAAAAGTGTATTATTGAACTGCCCTGCTCAGGAATTCAGTTGCCTGTTTTAATGAATGGAGATATGTGTGACCTGATAGTAAAAGAATGCTATTCAAAGACATTTCCGTTTGTTTGTTTCTTGGATCAGTTACTATTCACACAAATCTGGAAAGAAGCCAAAATATGTAAACAAATTAGAAGTTTTGAAGATACCACTGGGAATATCTGTTAGTTCTACCATAAATCAGGAATTCAAGATAATTGCAATATGCTATAATAAGATTGCTGAGAGAAGTAATGATAGACCATATGTTCTTGGCTCTGGATTGGAAATCTTAATGGATATTAAAAGATTTGGGTTAATCATGGAGCTATGTGTAACACTACTCCCCCTTCAAATTCACAGATGCTACCTAAATCGATATTTTTATTTCTTTTGTGATCTGTAAATTATTCTTACTATCCAAATAACCTTAACTCTCGAGTCACCATGTTGTATGTTTTAGCTTTATAGATAGTTATGATATTCCAGTCAAATAACTGTCTAGTAGAATATTAAGTTTCTTTATATATCTTCATCAATCTGTGAGCACTGAAAAGGACAATTGGAAATACATTTTACTTCTAAACCTTAACTTTTATACATGCGCTTTTTGCAACAGTCTATCCTAGCCTCTACATTGAAAATTGCTGTAGAGAAGACAAAAACTGATTTGAAATTCTTTAAAAATTTTATTTCCTTTGATCCATAGTCATAACTTAAACATGAAACTTCCCTTAGGATTGACAACCCTTGGGACCATGGAGATAGCAGATGGTCAGCACCACCTGAATCCATCTGAGCACTGTGGGTAGCCCTCATGAATCAATGGCCCTAGTGATCGTAAGTGCCTGAGGGGGTCGGCCTTCTTGCTTCCTTGCATGAAGGATCCAAGAAGCACCACGCACTCAGGTTCTAGATTCAGCAGTCCAGCCACCTTGGTGGAAAATCAGCAAGATTGGCCCGCAGGCTCCTGAGCACTGCTTCAGTGCTCCTTCTCACTGGGGAAAAAAAAGGCAATCTCAAGTTTAATTGCTTTTACAATGTTCCCATCCTCTTTGTGTATGTATGTGAGAGCCAGGGTTTTACAAAAGAGAGAGAGAGAGAGAGAGAGAGAGAGAGAGAGAGAGAGAGAAGGTAATTTTATCAATATTTTCTTGAAAAATTCCAAGTTTCATCTGGACTTGTGTTTTGAAATCACGTTAATGAACTTGTGGACTAGGCTTAGCAAAACTTATCTGAAAATAAATGAGAAAACATATAAATGTAGTATATGCATGATTTAGATTTTTATATAAAAATTTTACAAACTTAACAATATTGGTTAGCAGTACAACATAATTGTTTTGTTTCTTGGTCTGAACAAAGATGTGCTCAAGGCTTGCTCCTAACTTTTCCTTAGGGATCACACTTGGTAAGCTCAAGGGACCATTTGGAGTAGCAGAGATAAAACCCAGATCTGCTGCAAGCAAGGATAGTTCCCTAAATGCTGTACTATTGCTCTGTTCCCCTTAAAATTCAGCACAAATTTAAGTTAGTGTACAAATTGAATATTATTGGTCTCACCAGTTTCTAATGTAAAAATGATTTACCCTGTTTTAGTTTTTAACTCAAATCATTAATCACTTGTATCACTCGTCTTCCCGTTGTTCATCAATTTGCTAGAGCGGGCACCAGTAGCATCTCCATACTTCCTGTCATATGCTAGTGTAGCCCAAGGGCAACTGATCGCTTCAGGACATGAAGAGCCTCAAACCATCCCTTCAGGTCATGTGAATTATGTCTATAATTGTTACTGGTTTTTGGCATATAAAATCCAACACGGGTAGCTTGCCAGGTTCTGCCATGCCGAATACTCTTGTAAGTAGTCTCTCATCTTGTGCATGTATTGATGAACAAATCATTAGTCATTAATGTAAACTTATATAATATGATGCCAGAAACAAACCTGACTCACAGTTTCCTTCCCCAAAACTTCATGCATATTCTAAAATAAACTTATTAGTTTCCTTTACCTCTCTTTTTTTATATCTTGTCACCAAGTTATGTTTCATCACATCTTTTGCTGCTGTCCTTCAAAGTCAGACTACTGGGCATTGCTAACTCTGTTCTTAACTGTCCCGATGATCACAGCATATGTTCTTAATTCCAGTCTTAAATGTCCTTCTAGCTTGGCCTGGAAGCTTAAGCTCAGGTGCATGTAGTCAAAGAGGCAGAGGCTGAACTCTCCTGGAACTGTCACTCTTGGAAATAAAGCAAAATGCAGTTGGGGCCATAGAGATAGTACAGCAGGTATGGTGCTTACTTTGCATGCAGCCAACCCATGTTTGGTCAGGGGGACCATAGGTGATCCCCAACTTCAGAGTGATTTCTGAGTGTAAAGTTAGAAGTGATCCTTGAGGACAACTGGGTGTGACCCTGAAACAAAACAAACAAACAAAAATAAATCAGAGTTTCCATTCAAATTAAGCTTGTTTTTCAGTTGATTCATAATCAGAAATACTTTAGTCTTAGTGGTTTAGGCCCAACTTCTCTTGATTAAAGTTTAATCAGTGGCATACTTCTACTACATCTCTATCCAAAATATTTGGCTTATTTTTTTGTGTCAAGAAAAGACACACCCTGAGTGGGTGATAGCACTATCATGGATTCCTTTTGAATTAAACCCTCATGTGTCCAAGTTAAACAAAAGGTGTTCAGATTGTTACATTTCCCAAAGTCTTGCTTTTTCCATCTTAACCTTATGAACAGCACAAATTACTTTTCCCAAGAGTATCTCATTTCCAATTGGAAAAATATTTTATAAGATAAATAAATTAAATAATCCAGCTTTATAAAGAAATACAAATATGGGTAAAGTATGTAAAAAGGGGACATTTTTTCTTTGTAAAATATCTATGATCTTTATTATGTGTTTTTAAAGTATCTTGGAAAGAAACTAGTTATTTAATAGTAATTACCATTAAGATATGTTTTTCTCTTTGCCAAATAATTTTCACATATTATCTGATGCAACTTTCTTGAGAGTGTAGTTATCCATATTTTATAGAAGAGCCTAAGGCTTTGAGAGGCCAAATGAGGCTGCTGAAATCATATAGCTTGTCAGGGTCATTGCCAATACCCAAACCCTATATTTATTTATATTCATTCCTTCTGATGCTTCTCATCAGGCAGATCTGCAAAGTATCCTAAATAACAATACAAATGACTGATAATAAATCTAGTGATTAAAATTGTCTGTGACTACTTACACAATTGTGTTTCAGTTTTTGTTTTGATTCTCTTTCTTCTACGGGCTTCAGGCCAACTGGCAGAATTAGTCATTAGCAACAGATGCATTTCTCCTAGTCTTTATTATTATTTTTTTCTTTTTGGTCACACCCAGTGATGCTCAGGGCTTACCCTAGGTCTACATTTAGGAATTACTCTTGGCGGTGCTCGGGGACCATATGGGATGCTGGGGATAGAATCCGGTCGGCCGTGTGCAAGGCAAACGCCCTACCCACTGGACTATCCCTCCATCCCTTCTCCTGGTCTATAAAATGAGAACTGTATTGCAGTGCAAATCCTGGTTTCTAACTATCACGTATCTATAATGGCCTGGACTCATAGGTCCTATGGAAATTCTGCAGAGTCATAAAATACAGACTTCCTGTTCTCCTTTACACTTTTATTTTTCTGGAAGACTGAGGAAAACAAAGAGAAAAACAAATAAAAATTATGACAATGGGAAGTGCTATGCTAACTTATATTGCTTGGTGTCCAGAGGAGGAGTCCTTCCTTTATTTGTGATGCAGAAGGTGCTGTCTTCTTATGGACTTATTTGTCATGATTTTACTTCAGTGCATACAGTAAACTCTTTTCTAAACTTTCCATTTTTGGCACACATCCCTTTCTGGAATTCACACATTACCAGTAGATTCCTTAATTTACTAATACATATTAGATCGAAATATTCTTCTTATACATCTTTCAATTTGTATGTCTGTTAGGCTTTACCTATTTGGTTAATTTCAGAATTAATATAATGTAACAGTAGCTTACTGTCTCATTCAGACATATATAATTTAATTTTAGTCTAGAACAGCATTACAATCCTTTAATTTGTCTATTGGGATCTAAACCCTTGAGAAACTTTCAGTCTTGCTTAGCAAAAGAGTTTTATTTCATATATATATATATATATGTGTGTGTGTGTGTGTGTGTGTGTGTAAAATCACCTATATATAATAAATCTATATATATATAGTTTGACTATATATAGAATAAACTATTATCTTGGGATCCATTAATGTGTTAGTGATAAGTTTTCATCATAATTCATGAATTCATGTGGTCAAACATAACTATGATTTAAGAAAAAATCAGTTTACAAGTGGAGGGACTTCAGAGGAAGGACCTTAGTGTCCTTGGGGAAAGGAGGGGTCTGGGATCCTTGGGCAAGGGAGGGGGTATACTGCTGATGGTTTCAGAGTAGGAATTATGTGCATAAGAAATCATTGTTAATAGCATTGTAAACTGGAAACTGAATACTCTATTTTAGTCATCTTATGTCCAGTTCCAAACCCTATTCCTCTTGGGACAAAAGTTAACTTTAGATTTAGGGGAACATGAGATAACTTAAGTTTCTTCTTAATCAGGGTTGTCTAAAAACCCTGGGTTTTAAAAAGCCTCAAATCAAGAATTGGATTATGACTCAGTGGCTTAAGATGTTTCCTCAGTAAGTGGAAGGTCATGAGTTCAAACCTCATATTCTGTAATGAACAGATAAACCCTACAGTTGTTGATCTCCAGCAAGAAGCACTCAGAAGATGATTCAGTGTCTTTGAGTGCCAGGCAATTGTGAGTCCCTGAGTTTAATTCCCAAGGCAGGACAAAAAACAGGGTTTTAGGGAAAATAAGATTCAAAGCATCTGAATTGTCTTTCTAGTTTTCATGTATCAATACTCAATATCCCTACAGACCTGATAATCAGAGTCCGCAGCACAACTTGGATCCTGTAATCTTGGGATCCATAATCTTTCGTCTTCAGATCTCCTTCCTTCCTTCCTTCCTTCCTTCCTCCCTTCCTTCCTTCCTTCCTTCCTTCCTTCCTTCCTTCCTTCCTTCCTTCCTTCCTTCCTTCCTTCCTTCCTTCTCCTTCCTTCCTTCCTTTCCTTCCTTCCTTCCTTCCTTCCTTCCTTCCTTCCTTCCTTCCTTCCTTCCTTCCTTCCTTCCTTCCTTCCTTCCTTCCTCCCTCCCTTCTTCTCTTCCTCCCTTCCTCCCTTCTTCCCTTCTTTCCTTTGTTCCTTCTTTTGCTTTTTGAGCTATGCTTGGAGGTGCTTAGGGCTTACTCCCAGTTCTGTGTTCAGTGATCAATCCTGAGAGGTTTGTGGAACCCTGTGGAATTTCGTGGACCAAACTTCGCCAGTTACATAAAAAGCAAATGTTCTACAAATTGTATTCTCTCACTAAGCCCTTTCTCTTTTTTCTTTCGTTCTTTTTCTCTTCCTTTATCTAGAGCTCTTTAATAAATCTATTAGGGTTATGGCTTTACATCAGATTCAGCAGCCCTTATAATTTTTTAGGTTCTTGTGCTTTCTTCCCCTCCAATTCCCTACAACAAAGACCCATTATGCCAGGCTTCTAGCTTCTAACAAAAAATTAGGGTAAACAATACTGAGAGCAAAACACAAATTACCTAAATGAACAACTTACAGTATATTAAGCAAAGGGCCCAGATGATAAATGTTACTCATTTCAGTAATTTTCTGCTTTCTCCTGAACACTTTTGCCATTACCAAGGATTTTCACATGACCTTCCATCATATTGCTCATTGCTTACAGAATCCATGGACATACTGCTCTTCAGTTAATGAAGAGTTCAGGTTCTACTTTGTCTTGAAGGTGAATTGCCCCAAAATTCATACATTAAGGTAGAGTTACCGGCATTTATCACACTTCTTAGAGGGACCTTTTTTTTTTTTTGGTCTAATCTTATTTCCATGATCCATCTTTCTTTGAGCTATTTACTACGTAGAAGTTTTCTTTATTATTTCTTCTCATAATAGATGTTCTCATCACTGTAAGCCATCCATACTGTGTACAATACATACATCCAGAGACCCACATACCCTATCGTGATCAAACCATGTTCTTTTGTTTTGAATCTAATATCCCTCAGCTGCTGTTTGATCATATCTTTTTATGTGTAGCTTTTACTTCTCTCCTTATATAGAACTTCCACCATATTTTAAAACACTATTTTACTACCAGATGACTTGAGAGTAGAAATCATATTTTCAATATCCTATTTTCAAATACTGATTATTAAATGTAAGTTGTCATATATGATAAAACTTATAGTACCATCAAATTTTAATAAGTTCTGATAACTTAATAAACTCACAGGCATGGGGCAGAGCTGCTACTGGCTCTCCCTGTGCCCAGCCACTCACGAGGTGTCCAGGAGGGATGGCGGGTCTAGCCCTGGCCTGTCACCCCAGCAGAGCCTTGCAACAAGCCAGACGACCCCCACTCCATGAGGGCCTCCATTTTTCACATCCCTACTTCCCTCTCATCAGAACTCCACCCAGCAGACCAGCCTATCATAGCCCGGCTCGCATGGTAGTGCGGTTCATCAATAAATTCTGGATTTAGAGATGACTACAAGAGTATGCTACCCGAACGGCAGAGCCTGGCAAGCTACCCATGTCGTATTTCATATGCCAAATACCAGTAACAATTTTAGACCTCATTCCCATGACTTGATGGAATGGTTTGAGGCTCTTTATGTTCCTGGAGCAAGCAGGTGCCCTTGGGCTCTACTTGCATGAGACAGGTCATATGGAGATGTTACTGGTGCCCGCTCGAGCCAATCGATGATGAACGGGAAGACAGTGATACAGTGATACCATCAAATTGTAGGAGTAAGAGATATTGAACATAAAGTATATCAAATGAACAGGTAATGAAGAACTTACTTGTACAGACACAGACATCATACTGTATGTGCTTCCCAAATGCTCTTTCTCTCCACAGGTACATAATCTTTTTACTCTATATTCCATATGTACCATCTTCAATGTTTTGCTATCTTCTTCTCTGGCAAGTAAAGCCACCTTTTTTTTAACTTTGGCTCATAATCTTAGTTAATCCCATTACTTACATTCTTGTTCTACCATTTAGACAAATAAGCACCTGAAGCAGAATTAAACCCATTGTCTATTTTTTTCACACATATGTTCTGTACTTTAGTCATGCTATTGCTCATATGCAAACATGCTAAGTACCGTCTAGTTGTTTGAATGAGTTTTCAATAGTACTCATTCCGGTCCTGTCCAATTACTCTACCTTCCCTAACTTTGCTTTCATTCCTGTAGTACTCATAGAGTGCAAATTTCCAATTCAACAGAATTCACATGCCAACTGAACATACACTAATTTGTGTGACATCTTTTTTTCCCTTAAGGACAAGCACCATATCTTAGTTTTAAATTATTTGTTCTACAAACCTTAAGAATGCTTTGAACACATTGTGCATTTAGAAGGAAGGAAAAAACATTTATTTTATAAGAAGTGCTTAACTAGTCTTCTTTTTGGCAACGTGACTAAAGCAACTTTTCCTCCTAAATGCTTCTATTTGATGTACTGTATGATACACTTTATGCACTGAATTCCATGTCATTAATAGAGAATGCATTTTCTGGTATATAAGTAATTCAATCTTAACACAATGTGAACTGTTTTCTTTGGTAATTTTACTTTGTAGGCACATTATAGGGGCTTTTGTGCTGTCATTTTTATTTAAAGACAAATACTTAAATATATAGGACGTTTAAAACATTCCTGTAATGGAAAGAGGAAAGAGCAGGAGAAACAAGGGAAGTTAGTTGTCAGGTGATTCATATGTAGCCAGGAAGAATATTTTAAGTTCTGTGGTAACCTGCATTTATAACAGAATTTAGAAAATATTAAGTGTTCTTTGAAGTTTAACTTTAACCTCAGTTATTCTTTTTTTCAATTATCTGTTTCTTTAATGGGGGGCTAAGCTCCACCTGGTGGTAGAATTTGGATTTCTTTCATGAACTTGAACATATTTAGATCAAAACAGGAAAACAAAACTTGAACAAATCTAAACATATGCACACATATATATATATATAATATAATATATCATATATTTCTGTCATCTATATGATGCAGATGTGTTTTGTAGACTTTCCTCTCAAAACTTATGAAAAGGTATTGTTGCTTCTCTTTCTGACACTGATATTTAAAACATGACTTTTATCATTTTGCTTTTAAGGAACATCTCATAATTTTCTAGTTCTCAATAATGGCTAGAATGGTCTTATAATAGTAATCAAAATTATATACGACCTCTGTCTAATATATATTTTCCAAAGAATTATGGCTTGAGATTTGAAAATTAAGAAAGTTTATTGGAGGATTTCCTAATTCATGTAAAATCATGAAAATAAAATGGAGAAATGTTTGAAAATATTAGCTCAAGCCACTATTTAACATTGAATGGTTAGCCTTTTACTCAGCCTGTGTGAGTTTCTCTTTCACCAGAATTTGGAAGTAGCACTGTCTATATCCCTTATATATTGAATTCCCTTTTGTCACCTTTACTTTTATTTCAAGTAGAAAATAAGCCTGTTTTACATGTTGGAAGCCTTCCAGTTGAATTTAACCCACAGACTTTTTTCATATTTATATAATTGCCTATGTCTGAAAATAGGGAAATTTAAGTATGAAGATATAGCTACCTAACAATGTGGAACTCTTTTACTTTCTCCTATGTTTTGTCTCGGGAAATGGATTTACACCACACCTGGCAGTATGCGGGCGTTAATCCTTTCTCTGCACTCAGAAATTATTTCTGGTGATGCTTGGAGGACCATATAGGATGCTGGGGATTGAACTGTATTGGTCGCATGAATTGCAAGTGCCCTACTTGTAAAAGTGTAATTTTTGGTCCCATGGACCTCTTATAAATAAGTGATCCCTTGAGAAACTCTAACCAGAGTCACACACACATACACACATACAAACACACACATACTACACACGCACACATACACACACACCCTGTACTACATTTATTTACCACATTTGCCTTCTTTATTCTTTACTTGGCTTCTAAAGGCATTAGTACTTACAACCATTGTTATTCGTTTGTGATACTTATCTGAAAAATTCATAACATAGAAGACAGAGAAAACAAAGAAAGAAAGAAAGAAGAAAGAAAGGAAGGAAGAAAGAAAGGAAGGAAAGAAAGAAAGAAAGAAAGAAAGAAAGAAAAAGAAAGAAAGAAAGAAAGAAAGAAAGAAAGAAAGAAAGAAAGAAAGAAAGAAAGAAAGAAAAGAAAGAAAGAAAGAAAGAAAGAAAGGAAGGAAGGAAGAAAGAAAGGAAAGAAAGAAAGAAAGAAAGAAAGAAAGAAAGAGCAGTAGTGTTAAAAATGAAAGGAAACAACTTAAAAAAAAGATTCAATATTGCTTTCTCTGTCCAGTGATAGAACAGAATGATATACGAATGATATAAGATTCGTACTTCAAATCTATACAATTAAAAGAAAGGTTTACTTTTGTCACATTTTTACCAATAAAATTTAGAGGTAACAATTATCAGTGTGTTTTGTTTTTTGATCCATTACCAGCAGTGTTCAGTTTACCCTGGCTCTGTACTTAGGGTTCAAACCTGGTGGGTATTAGGAAGTGGGATGTTGGGGGATGAAATGGCCTTGAGGTAATTCATTTTTCTAATGTACATCATGCAGAGTGTAACGATTATAACTATTATTTTCATTTGAGATTAATTTATTTGTCTAAGGCATTATTTAGCCCAGCCATTAATTTAACAAAAAAATAGGAAATAGGAACAGGAACAATGTTTTTGACAAGAGCCCCCAGTTTTTCAGTTGAAGTTCAAAAACTTTGTCTCCTACATTGTTACGCTTCTTTCCCTTATAATTAAATGATAGTGTTGCTCCACATCTCTAACTTCTGCGGGCCAACGAATGTAAAGCTTTCACATACCACCAATTTTTTCTAACTCTGTTTTGTGCTTCCTTTAAAAGCCAACTTTTCCATGGTTAAGAATTGCTATGACAGCAAAATCCTCATGTAATTTTAGAAAATAATTACTCCCCAAAGATATCTACACCCTAATGCTTATTACTGTTTATGTACTACTTTACACAGCAAAAGTAAATTATGATGAAGTGTCAAAGTTGTTAGTCAGCTGAACATAAATATGTTTTACTGGATGAAGTTGGTTTGTCCAGGAATCAGTCACTAGAGTCCTTAAAAAGTAGTAGTGGAATCAGCAGACATAATATTAGGAATGATCAGAGATGCGCAGTTGATGGCTTTGAAAGTGGAAGAACAATCCACAATTGGTGAACAATTCACCATGGCATGCATGTCTCCTTTAGAAACTGAAAACATAAGTAAAAACAAACAAAACAACAAAGCCATACTTATTCTCTGAGAACTTTAGAAATGCAGTTTTATTGACAACTTGGTTTGAGTCCAGTGTGATGTGTTTTGAAATTCTGCCCTGAACCATTTTAAGATAATTAAGTCTGTTGTTTTAAATTACTAAATTTTAGGTAATTTGTTACAGCAGCAGTGAAAATTAGTATACTTACAAAGAGATTTAGTTGGGGGAATTCTCTCTCAAGTTTTTGTTTTGAAGAAACTTTAAGCTCAAAAACATAGTACTAAAGAAAAATTTTGAAACTATGCAAGGTTTTTACAGTTGCATTTATTTTTTTCTGTGTTTGAGCAAATCGATGAACAATGGGAATACAAGTGATACAATACAAGTGAAGTTCTATTCTCTTTGGAATCACTGCACTAATCCATTCTTACCCTGTAGAGAGCAGGGAAATATAGGATTATAGAACCATGTTGCTTGGAGGCAGGAATAGTCAAATAGGAAATATCTGGTCAAAGAGCATATACTCAGTAGGGAGAGTATCAAAAGGTAAGCATTCCTGGGGTTGTAGAGATAGCACTGAGGGTAAAGCATTTGCTTGGTAGACAGCCAACCCAGGTTTGATACTCAACATCCCGTTTGGTCCCTTGACAACTTCGGAGTGATTACTGAGTGCAGAGCCAAGAGCAATCCTTGAGCACTGCTGAGTGTGCCCCCAAAATACATAAGAAAAACTTAAATTGATAAACATTCTCATTTGTTTTCAGTTGCCACGGTGTCTTTGTGAATCATTTAGACAAGAATGTACAAATAAAAATGTGTTATGCTTACATTTTAGTGTGTCAGAAGAAATAGAGATGATCTAGATTAAAGAACTTCTTTATTTCAAATTCACGACATATGGATTTTTAGAATGAAATGAATGGAGAAGTTGAGAGGGAAGTGTAGTAGGTCTATAATTAGAAATTAAAATATTGATATATTGAGAAATTTTCTTGAATGGGGAACTTTAGTTACAACAACAAAAGATGTGTGTATTATACTCCTCTAAGTTATGATTCAAATAGCATTTAGAAAATAGAAGCAAAAAGTCACATAGATTTTTCACAGTATTGTATATGGCCTTGTAAAAAGTGGAGAGTATGTTTTTAATTATGGTCATTTTAATTACGCTACTGGTGTTTCTTCTGGATCTTATGATTGTTAGGAATATTTCATTTTCTTATTGCTTTTTGAAACAGGAAAATTGTTGAACCATTTGCAACCCACTGAATGAAACTTCAAATTATTTTATGAGATTATGGCACAGTAAGGACTTTTTATCAGTGTGCAATGCTATCATTGCAGGCACAGTGACTCTCTGGAATGTGCATTTATACTTTGCCAATGAACAATGAAAATGGTTAAGCCCCATGCCCAAGCATGCATCTTGAAAATCTTATAGTAGATTGCTCTTCAGAATCATAAACTGCAATTCCAAGGAGAATGCTGAGGAAAGTAACCATAGTACACTGCAATAATTAGTAACATCAGCTAAATTGGCCAATGGGCATCTTAAAATAAATACTTAACATATAATTTCTATAGAAAAATGCACTTATGTTCTGTAAATATCTAAAAGTGATGTTTATAGCTCCGCTTAACTGAACTAATAGTTTTATTTCACTTATTTATTCAAAGAAAAACTCATAGGAAAAAATACTTTCACTTATTACCCTAAAAGTCTGATGTGATATAGTAGCTTAACATATAAATGAACATATAAATATATAAACGTATATTTTCCATTTATTGATATCTATGAATTAGAGTCAGAATTTTGAGAAAGTTTACACTGGACTTCTCAGAGTATATTTTTTCCTATCTCACAGTAGCTTAAAACTTGAAGATGAAAACTTAAAGATGATCTTTAAAATCAAGATGCTTATTCAAAGAAATTAAGTTATTTTCATCCGTAGTTGAGAACAAATTGAGAAATGGCATGTTTATCTCCAATGAAAATCTAAGCATTTTCTAAAGACGGCATGCAACAGTTTCCCGCATTTTATAAAGATCCAAGACGATTTTTGTGTTTGTTTTTGGGGCCTCACTTGGCTATGTTCCAGGACTTCCACCTGGCTCTGTGCTCAGGGATCATTCTTGGTTGTACTCAGGGGAGTGCATGTGATGCTAGGATCAAATCTGGGTCTGCTTCATGTAAGGCAAGAGCTTTTCCACTCTACCACTTTTCTGGCCCCATAAAAATGCTTTTAAAAGTCTTTGTAGTTAAGGTTTTACATACAGAAAGTCTGCTGGGTCACATTAAATATATAGCTTTTTCCAGAAGCATACTGAGAAATTCATTCTGAGTTGGTGTTTGATTGCTCTATGGATATTGTATTTGTAAATCACTGCAGGTGATTGTCACAGGTGGTAGATACTTTGAAAAATGTCACCTTAAATTTTTTAGTGTGCTTGTATTAAGGTTTAGTTATATAAACATTAATGCTTATATGGTCAATTCAATCTGCCAAGAAATTGCGACCATCTGGTTGACCCTCTCCCAGTTTGCAATACCATGACTATTTTGTGATGATTTACAAAATCTTGAGTGGTTGGAAACCTAGAAAATAAAATAAGGACATTTTGTTTATTAATTTTGGGGAGGGGACACACCTAGTGCTTACTCCTGACTGTGTACTCAGGCATCCCTCCTAGAGCTCAGGTTATAGTATGGATTCAATGGATCAAACCCAGGTCAGTCACATGAAAGAAAGTACTTTCCCCCTGTGCTATATCTCTGGCCCCTAAAATAGAATTGTAGTAGATAAAGGTCATTTAAGCTTCTAGGCCAGCAGCAATTTACTTTTCAAAAAGAAAGAGCTGCCTTTTACTGGCAGAGGGAGATGTGAGCTGCCCTAGACAACTGTGAGTCTTTAATTTACCTACTCCTTGCTCTAAGTGCCTCTCTCTTCTATCCTATGTTAGAAATACCCCAAGCTAAGGTTTTCTTTATCTTTCCACACCACCAGCCCTGTTAAAAACCTCCCTAGCCTTCCTAAGTCCCTCTTACTTCCAAAATACTTTTTTCAGTAGTAGATCTAAAACTTTTCTCAGTATCTGACGGCACATTAATCTGTCACTAGAAATTAGTAAATGTTGCTTAGCCCGAACCTTCATTTTCCTCATCAGTGTACATGATAAAGGTATCTTCTGTGTTATTGTACTCTACTAGTCTAAAGAGTCAAAGAAGAAGGGACAGGATTTCCTACACATAGAACTTATAATGTAATGAGTGTGATTTCAGCACAAGGATTTAATTGAGAAAGATGAATTCAAGCATATGTAAGAGGAATGGATACCTTTTTACTGAGTACTTTTATGGGCCTAAATTCCTTTACATCACAGGTACTGTCACTTCTCTCTTTGACATGTAATGTAAATCCTGCCAAGTTTTTTAGACACCACACATGATGATTCTACAATTTTGAGCTATCAAAGTAAGCAGTTGCATTAGATTATTCCATCACAATTAATTACATAGTATTACACAAACTAAAAAACATTTTTCTTGATTTATCATTGGTTTACAAAACTATTGTCTTTCAGAGGGTTGATTTCAAATACCTCTGTGCATAAGACTCAATGCACCATCACTGAATTTCTGTGCCTCCAAACCATTGAGATGATCCCTCAACACTTTTTCTGGTAATCCCAATAGTTTTCACTATGCCTAAAATTTATGGGATTTTTGCCATTTTATTTTCTCTGTTGCTCATATTTCACATATGAATGAAATGGCTTAGTGATTATATTTTATTTCCTTACCTCAAGTTCCATTGAAAGGCAAGTACCATTGATTTTGACTCCATAAAATAGCAAAGTAGGATATCACTGAATCTATAAAATAGTACTTCTTCATTCAGTCATCTGTTCATGGGTAGCCTTTTGATTTATTGTTTTGCATTCTTACTATGCTGCTACTAGAGGGCATATAACCTTTTTAATTAGTGTTTTCATAATCTTAAGTCTATACAATGTATTATTGGATCATATTTTGATCATATCGTATTTGAAAAATTTTAAATTATTTTAAGAATTTTCATACCATTTGAAGGATTTTTAAAAAACAAATTGGCTAAAATTTATGGGGGGCATTATTCTCTTGCATTAAGTTTTTAATATTATGTACACCACTCTTTTGGATATTATGGATATAAGTATTATATAATGGCAGAGAAGCTTACATTATAATTTGATACTATTGATCTTTCCTAATGATTCTTGTTTTGTCTTAAATAATGTATTTTAAAATAATTCCTTAATATTGCTGCCTATTTATATGTATATTCTATTGTTATGAGATTTGGGCAGTACAGTGGGTTGGAGCATACCCAGGTTGTGCTCAGAGTTCACTCATCACAGTGCAAAGGACCAGATGCAGTGCTGGAGACTAAGGCTGCATTGGCTATTGGCTAGTGCCCTGCAGGACAAGTACACTACACATTGTGTGATCTCTCCGGTTCAGATACTTTCTAAATACATTTTAAGATTGGCCAATATGGCAAAGAGCTTCCACTTTCCCAAGATCTCAAGAGACAAGAAATGTGGGGCAGAGTACCTATACAGTAAATAGAGCTCTTGGTATGCAAGCTAAACTATGGTTCTACTCCCAACTCCACATACTGACCTCCAAGCACCTGAGAACACAGCTGGAATAAACCCTGAGCACTGTGGGATATTGGGGGGGGGCAAAAACAAAACAAAACAAAAGAAAAAATACATGCTATAAAAAGTGGATGCTATAAAGAGGAAACTGATTTGATTATGTTTCAACATTATTAGCCAAAATATACACTATGTACACACTATAGCTTTCCTGAAGTATTGAAATTTATCTAAGATGTGCTTTTACCATGAGCTTTCAACATCGCAGGACTTGTTGCCTAAGTAATTATAGATAATTCCTATTAAGGATCAAGAAAATCCCCATTTAAAAATTTCCCACTAGAGGGAGTATAACATCATAAATAATTCCTTTCAGCCGTTTTATTTCTGATAAACTAGACCCAAAAAACCCACAAGATTTAAGTGCAGATAGCTAGAATTTATTTTATATGCTAACAGGTTTTCATTAAAATATTATAAATTAAAACAATAAACAAATACAAACAAGCTAATAAAAACTAGTGCAGTATAGGAAGATCATATAATTACTTATATTATTCCTATATGTGAGGAATTCAGAATTTATAGTTTGTATAGAAATGAAAGTCAGATTATTTGTGGCTATCATTGTAAAACATTTTGGTTTTCCATTGAGCATGTTTCATCAATTTTTTGTATCTCATATTATTGCTTTATTTTGCATAGATACAAAATTTGTCTGACAAATTTGACTACAGTTTTCCTAGATATATAAGATCAACTACTTCACTGCAGAAATAATTGTAATAACAAAGCAAATGTTTAATTGTTTTCCTTCCAAAACCTGTTTATATTACTTAACTAAGTTTAAAAATGATTTGTCTCAAAATAAGTATAGTATTCATTCCATGATATAGTTTTTGCATTTTTCCTTTTATATAGTTCTGTTAAATTTTGTTTTTCACATTTTCTCTAATTAATTTAAATAACAAAATTTTCACAAAATCCTCCAAATTCTGTTTATGAAATCTTTTTATACTTAAGTATTCAGCTTTTTAAGAAACTAATGTTAACTCACAATCTGCTTTGAGGCACTTCTGAACATTTAAACATCATTTCCAGAAGTTCAAAAGTAAACATTTGAAATTTCTTTAAATGGGTAAAATTTAAACTAGAATTAAATTATTTTCACCAAGAAAAAGGAAGCACATTTATATTATTTATAGTTTTTATTAACTCTTACTAAAATATGAATTTCTTATCCGAAATATTTGGAGAATCTTTATAATTAATCTCCTTTTCATTACATATTGTTAGTTTTCCCCAAACCTGTCAATTATGTAAAGTTTATTTCTTCATTTTAAGTGAAATGTTTTTCTTTATTTTCTATCAATCGTACAAACAAAAGTGCACAACTTTCTAGGTGGCATCTCAACATGGAAATGGCTAAGCTACTTTTGCTTTTTACATTGGCTTTTAGTAAGTGACTTGGACTGATGTAACTTCTTGATCCTTCTTTCCATCTGTTTCTGCTTGCCTCAACTGTGCTCTCCTTTGGATTGACTCTTTAGTTACTCAATTTATTTATGAACAAAGCCCATTTACAGTCTACCCTCAAACATAACTCTTATTCACTGTATTCTTTTCTTATTTATGTTTTGAAATGTTTATTGTGAAATTAATGTCCTTAGGGTTTAAATGGTACCAAAGGACAAAAGATTTAAAAAAGGAAATATAATTTCTCAACCTTTTAGAGTTTGCTCTCGGTCCATGCAATTTGAATCTTTGCTGCTATTAATAGCATTTCATGCTTTTTATTCCTGACATAATACTTTTGTATTTTCTTAATAGTTTTACAAAAATGGAACATAAAACTGTTTTCTGTGACTTTCTTTTTCATGATCAGTATATTTCTAAAATATTCATGTGTCAGGAATACAAATAATAAAAATACTTCATTTTTATAGTTGCATAAAATGCCATACATTCATATTCTATTCTCCTTCTGAGAAACATTTAAACTGTACCCAATATTATATCATGTAAAATAGACATTACCGTTCAGGAATTTGAATAAGCATATCCATAATTTTCTGTATCTTATATTTTATAGCTAAAATACTATATATCTAGAAAATATGATTAATTTATTTTCTAATTTATATTTATAACCTATTTACATACATTTATTAAGATATGTTTTATGTTTCTGTAAGATATTTTATATTATTAAGGTGAAAAGTGTATTGGTTGCTAACAATCAGATTTCAAAACAAAAAAAATCATCACTTCTTCCAAGAATATCTTTACTGGAAAGTAGAAAAATTATGCATCTAAATATTTCAGATAGAAAACTCTTACAAAGAAGGTTTGAGGCAAAATGTAATTCAGTGTACCTTTAGAACCATCGAAACCTTAGATAAAGTTGCTAAAATAAGAGATTAGCTACAGAATATTTTTATTTTTATTTTTAATTGAGAGGCATTAAGTAGTTAGGGGAAATGCTATAATCTTAATACTCTAGATTAAATGCAACAAACTTTACTGTAGAGCTAAATGTAACAAATTAATTCAGCAGTGATTAAAAGCAAAATCACTGGACAGGGTATACTATGAATATATTATAACACTTGAATGTCTAAAAAATAAGAGAATGAAGTTCTTTACATATAAGTAACCTTTTTATTTGTTTTATGAACTACTATATAATTCAGTGTATGTTCCAATTAAAATGCATATGAAATACTATTTATTATATAATAATTCCTAGAAATATGAGGTAATCAAATACTTTATCATGGTTATAGAAGGACAAATTAAATGGGATTGTAGAAGCAGACAAAAAGCAATAGTAACTGAACATGAAGATAAAATGTTTCCATGATTTTCTCTTTTCAGATAGTAAAAGTATATTTTACATAAACAAATGGTTTATTTCCATAAGCATTTTAAAATAAATTAATTTTTTATTTCAAATCAATGTTTGATGCAAAAGACAAAAAATACAATATTACTATTTCATAAAACCTAGTGATAGGAATTCATATCTAGCTGCAGATATCATATCTAGGTTGTGAATAATAGCTTAGTTGGAGACAATTGTTAGGGATTTTGTCTATTTGAGGTCCAATGGAACATTATTTAAGGTTGTTAAAGTGATGGAAAGAGGAGTAACATATGATTGTAGTAAATACAATCAAATGTCTTATGGCTTCAGAGATGCCATCTTTGCCCAGGTAGCTTGTTGTTGGACCCTTTTACCAGACTATCTGAAGACATGTTTAGGGAAGGGTGGAGAGCCAGAGAGAGGACAGAACACCTTTGAGCACTAAAGAGAATTGAAGGCTATATTGAGATGAAGAATAATGATGAAAGCAAAGGGCTAAAACTTGAATGGGACTTCCTAGGGGTGGACCTGTTCTTAGCATTTGAAATGGAATAATTCAATATTCCTAACCAAGTTCTGAGGTAGTCTATGAAGAAACTGAGCTACTGAAAAGGAAATTTCCCAAGATTATTCTATTAATGAATGTTGGACTTCTATTGAAATCCAAAAAGACATCTGAGAAAAAAAATGTTCTGATCCAATATTGCCTCCTTGAAGAGTTTGGAGGTGAAAAAATAATGAGCACATGCTGTTTCGTGTGGTAGGATCCAGTTAGAGACTGTGATTTCAAAGATTTGCACCATTTTGGAGAGACCAAAAAGTTATGGTGTATGTTCTGCCTTTGATGGGTAGAAGAAGGAGCTTTGAGGACTATTCAGCTCTTTGGTATAATAGGAATATTTCCATCCACTTCATCATAGCAGCCATAGAGCAGTTTTGAGAATAATAAATTCAGCCGTGTGGAGGCAGCCAAATCAGGATTCTTGAAACGTGATATTCTTTGTTTTGGTGAGGTTGGCAGACCTCTGTGTGTCTCCTTTCTGGATGAATAAAAACCCCAAACATCATGAGCCGGATGTTTGAATGTTTTTTAAACCTTGTAATTTTGTAAATTGTCTGTTTCTGGCCTCCTTCCCTACGCGCCTGCCCCAGCTAATGTCACTGTGCTTTGGCGTTCAGTTCCTTCATTTCTGTTGACTTCCCAGTGAAGAAAGTGTGATTTCAGTTTGTTTTTTCAGCAATGTGATGGCAAAATGATATTTATGCATTGGGGAATTTTTATTTTCTTACAGACATCGAGGACGAGCAGTATATTTTAAACCCACGCTCCAGGATAGCTCTCTTCTGCTGAGATAATAAAATTGATCAGATGTTTTGAGGTTAAATAAACTGTTGTAATAATCTGGCAGCTGCCTGCTGGTTGTGGTTTTCAAAAGCAATTACTCACTCTGGAGTCAACTTTGAACTCAACATTTTAATTGAAAAGCTAATTGTAGATTATTGCTCCTGATTTAGCATTTGATTTGGCAGATCAGGAAATAAAAGAACATTGGGAAGGAAGGGAAAAGAAGAATAAGTAAGCAGCAGTGTTCCTTAGCTCAAGTTCCTATATACTGGAGCAGTTTTACATAAAACCATTGTATAGTAACTAGAGAAAAGCCACTGAACTAAGAAGGTTCCTGATGCATCACAAGCTAGTCTGAAAGTGTCTGATTTTTTGACTCAGTGATATTTCCCAGTCTCTCTCTGTGCATGTGAGAGATTGTCTGTTAATTTATTAATTTAAAATGTCACATTTCAGGAAGAATTTTCATTAATGTCATGTCATGCTTATATGCCTGATCAAGAAGTTATTTCTCAGTCATCAAAATGTTAGTGAGTAGAGACTGACATTTCTACTCAACAAAACATAAAAAGTTTAACTTAAATTTATCAGAAAAGAAAAATTATTGATACAGGTACCTTAAAGAACAAAGTTTCTTTCAAGATTATTAGATTCTGAATGACTAAAATGAAAACACTAATGTTAAAAAAGAAATGAAACTACAACCAAATTTAATACAGTGTAACCAATAGTATTATTTCAATGCGATTACTGACAATGTTAGTAAATGCTTTACTGAAAACAACTTAGAACCAGACTGAAAAGTATGTAAATATTTATGTTTGCAGATGCGTCAACAATTTGGAACATTAAAGTTTGCGTGGTAATGATAATACTGTGCCCATAGTATACAACCTGTAAATTAAAAACAAAATAAAGCCTAGATAGATAGATAGATAGATAGATAGATAGAAGATAGATAGATAGATAGAAGGTAGATAAGATAGAGATAGAGAGATAGATAGAATTTGTTGCTCTTTTAGATTTTTATCCCCTAAAACCAATTGAAAATCAACACTGAAAATTTCCTGTCAATAATAGCTTTGATTAAAACTGAAATGAAAATGAATAATAGTTTTATAAGACTCTAAAATGATAATTACATTAAAATCCTATTTATATTACATTTGAAATCCAATTCATTTTCAGGTTTTTAAAAAATATACATTTGACTCACTATGGTTCTGTAGCCATTTTTATTGACCTTGTAATTATAATTTGATGTCCATCCATCAGTTTAGTGATCTGTGAAAATAAGATAAATATCCTTATATACTCTTTATGCTCAAAGTTCGACTCATTTAACACCAAACAGAAATTTGAAGACTGCTCAGTATCCAATGTCTTCTTTATCAGCCACACAGAGGGGTTGGCATTTATTTGGTGTTTTAATATCCAATTCAAAGATAATAGAGTTAGTAAAAAAGGAACATTTGTATTGATATTATAATTATTCTGAAATACATATATCACTGGAAATGTTAACTGTTTGCTACATGACTTTCAAGAGCCCCTTTTTATTCCAATAGTCATAGCAATATTTAATATGATTCAAAGAAGGCGGGTAAACTTTTTTAGATATAAAGGCTTCAATTAATCAGTATTTTTCAAAACATTTTAAAGATTTGCAAGTAATTTTTACTCACAAATCCCTTGTTTAGGCAAAATGGCAAAATGCACTGTTTTGAAATGAAAAGCGAAATGATTATTTCTATGGAGGATAGATTTTCTAACCCAGTGGAAAAATTTGAAGAAAAAGTTTTCTAATATTAGAAAAAGTTTCTCTAATGTTATTGTAGATAACATTAGAGACAAAATTTAGAGATAATTAATTTATAGTTTAGTTATTGGAAAGAGTGTGTGCCAAACAAAATATTTACACCTTTTTTAAATCTATAGAATTATTGAGATCAATACAACAATTTTCTCCTTCAAAGATCTTAGAATATAGAGAAGACATGTTGGAAATGACAATTCTAGAAACTAGATTTCAAAAAATAAAATAAAAATTCTTCTAGTATTATAGTATAAGAGACATTTCAGAATACTGGGCTGGAAATATAAGATGAGATTATAGCTCCACTATATTTATGACCTTAAACATGTCAAAAAATGCTAGTAAACTCAGTTTCCTCATGTCCAGAATGACATCTTTATAAAAATGAGGTAAGGGAATATAATAATATGAATGACAAAAATAATAACACCTTAATGCATAATTAATATCCAAGGAATTACTGTTAAGTAATGATGGTCAAGTAACTTATACTATTATTTCATCATTTGATTCCTTTTTTTATAAATAATGATGACTGAGTATCCTCAAAATTTTCACTAAAGAATTGTAGATATCCAACCTAATCATAATTGACATGAGAAACAACAACTTTTCAGGAATGCTAATAACACAAATTATATAAGCATAATATTTAAACTTGGGCATGAGCACACTGTAAAATTTTTATTAGTTGTATTTCTGTGGTTTACATACTTTCAATAGTGGTATCTCATGCACATAATTCCAACACCACACCCATATCCCTCCTACAGGGACACCAATACCCTCCATTCACTCCTACCCTGACCCTACAGCCCAATTGTGTGGAACAATTCTCCATTGTTTTTCTTTAGCCCTTTTTGCTACCTAGTTGTGTATCATTAACTATGAAAGGACATTTCCTTATTCTAGAAAAAGAAGAGTAATAAGCAGAAGAAATATATTTTCGAGCACATGTATCCCTTTAAAAAAAAGTCCTACACCATCATTATTAGAACAGAATATCAGACAAGAATAACCATGTGTCTGATAATAATTTTTCTACTATTTCTAAAAATCTATTATGCACTATACTGGTGAAAAGTTGTGTCCCTTTTAAATAAGGGTAAAAGTAAGGTCAAAACTGCAACTATTTATATAAATTAACATTGTATAATTATGGCTCATATTGTAGCTAAATGCTATTTCTAAATTTTCACAGTAATACACTAACAAACAGCAATCTATTCATTTAGGTAATCACCCCTCCCTCCCGAAAAGTGAAAAGTTTGTGTGTGTATGTGTGTATGTGTGTGTGTGTGTGTGTGTGTGTGTGTTTGTGTGTTCCTTGAGAGACTTCACCGAATAGCGCATAGGTCATTAGCTACTACCTGTGGGAAGATCAGGTTCACTGAGAGTGCTAGCCAAAGCAGAGGCAAGGCTGTCTCCAGTTACGGTTACGTTGTCCATCTGCTCTCAGCTCTGATGGAGGTTTGATTATGAATACTGCATTTTGCTTTGCAGACATACACTTGAGTATTATTGAGATAATTTGCTGCAAAGAAACTCTGGCTACTGCTCAGGTAAAATAGCGTTCTTTCCATAAGGTTTCACTTTACTAGAGGTGAGATCCAAGAACTGTATTTTAATAGAGAAGAAGGGTTGCTTCAAGACGACTTGCTAGCATTTCTTTGTTCAATCTTCTTTCTTTCATTTGGGGATGACTGAGGAACATCAGATAGGATTCTTGTTTCACCCTGCATGCTTCTTGTCAATTATCTTGCCTTTCACAGTCTGACTACACAGAGACATTTACAGCCTTCCAGTGGAGTCTGCCAGACCTAGGTGTTATGCGCCATACCTCCAGGGATCATTACCATATGGTATTTTAGGAGAGGACACAGTTCATTTCAATGCAATTCAAATGAGCAGATTTCTTTTCTTTTATTACACCATTGCATTTGGAGGCAATCCACCAGAGGCAGAATCTAACTCTCAAAGGAATGCTCTGCCCACTCTGTCCATTTAACAGGACATTTGGCTCAAAAATCTTGTCGGTTGATCACACATGTGCAACAGATGTGTGAGCATGCGTAGCGAAAATAAAAATAAAAAATCCCAGCAGTGTACTGTAGGAAATGTAGCAGAACTACTGGAAAACAGGACACAAAGAAGTCTGGTACTAAAACTTTGATTTTTGTTGTAGGAAGGGCAGTGTTTCTTATTAATCTTGCCCTCTATATATTTTTTTTCTTCTTAAGGACGAAAAGGTATAAGTTTCCACAATTATTTTGGGGGTGATTATTCATGTAACTCTAGTGAGAAAACTTTGTTCACGTTCACAGACCTCATCACATAAAGATATAATTCTAAATATTTTGAGCAGATTTTCTTGGACTGCAACTTCTCAGAAACCAAATATTGGAACTCTCCCACTGAAAATACCACCCATTTATAAGAGAGGATATCAGAAACGTACATCCTTTCATCTGTGCCCCACAAGCTTACATGGAAAGAGAGAGCACCAGCTGTTTTTCTCATGGTGAATAAGGGTTACTTGGGGAAATCTCTCTTCCTGTTTTTATATGGACAAGTAAATTGTTGCATAGCCAGTTAATTTTGGTTAGGTCAATAGCACAAGGTTAATTATTGGAACCTTCCTCTTTAGCTTGTGTGAGAAATAAAAGATTAATAGGAACCAAAAAAGAAGAGAATGAAATATAGTGACTTATCTACAAGGGCTTTCCTTGAGCTGTATTTATTTTTGGTTTAACGACATTTCAAAGACTTACACTTAAATGTCTGGATCTATTAGGGAATAGAAAAAGTTGAAAATGTAAGGTACATGACATAGTTTGAAAACGTGAGAAATAGGAAATTAATCAATTTCAGAAAACTCATTGTATGCTAATATTTTTTAAATATGCCACTTATTTTTAATAGCAACAAAAATAACAATGCATAATCTATGAGATAATTTTAAAATTATGTCCATCTCTCTGTTACACTTCAATTTGACATAAAAATTTAACAACTCTTTAAAGGTGCATTATGGTGAAGCATTTTCTAATTTCAATTTAATGAACAAATCAAAGAAAACAAATTTTTTCAATGTATTGCACACTGTATTTGATCCAGTTGCACATTACTATATAATATCATAATAAAGTTACCATTTCACTGCTGATATATTCTACTTCTGCCCTTTGGATTAGGCACATATGGAAGCAGAAACCCACCCTGTATTGTTATAAGGTGGTTTCCATTCAGATCCTTGTAACTCTTAATAAACATCCCAAAGAAAAATATTCTGTAGCAACCACTCATAAAGAAGCAGAAAATGGCAAAACCACAGCATAGAAGGAAACCTATGTGAAAACACTGGTTGTATCTTCCTGGATACAGAAAACAAATAGAGCATTTGAAAGAGCTTGCCAATACATGCCTGCCAAATAAAATATTGTTTTATGAAGTCAGGAAAAAACTAATTTTAAAGGTTATTGTAGGTTATTTGTGGTCACTTCTGGTGTGCATACAGCATGATGTCATCCTAAACCCTTCTCTATTTATATTTCAGTCTTAGAGATCTTTTGTCTAAGACTTGATCTCAGCTACTAGAGACATCTGAAGTACCCTTATTATTCAATACTCATAAAATTCTAGACTGAAAAAAATTAGAGGAGATGGAAACAAGGCCTTGCCAAGTCCAGACAAAAGTCCTTCAGGCAGATCCATCTTCTGAAATCATACCTATACTGTAGACATCTTCTCAGGACATATTTGCTGAAGAACTTCTCAAATAACTGGAAAGAAGCCATATATCCAAATGGTCCTACTGGAAAATTGTTGCTCTTTGAGAAGGTAGATGAAACTCCTGCCAGAAACATGTCATATGAGGAAGGGGAACAAGAGATTCCTTGGACTCATAATTTCCTCTTTTTTCTGAGCTTACCACTGTCTACACTTCTAGTGTATATTTCTCTTTGCTTCCATGATTTCATGAAGTGCATTATATTCCCTGTAGCAGAGTTATTTTTATTATTATTGTTTTGTCTGTGAATTTTTTAGGGGGGCTTGGAAAATCCCTCTTTCTAGTTCTCATTTATGAGATAGTTCTCAGCGAAATAGGAAATATCAAATAAACACTGTGTGATGTTAGCAATTGTAAGTGGGGGGAATCCTGAAATCTATTGAAAAAAATAAAACACTTGAATACTGGAAAGAACATTACTGAGGTGACATCAGGCACAAATTTTTCAAATCCTTACATTTATTCAAAAAAGTATGTGGAGGATCTTTTTTTCTGTATATGTTCTGAAGTGGGAAATTTCATATCATGCCGCATGGTGTGATGAAACACTGGTATATGATGATAGCCATAGAAATCAAATATTTGTGACTATCAAGTACAGAATGTTGTCTTTATTCCAAATTTACTGAGCCTTTAATATTTATTGCACTAGAGTTTTGGGCCAGAAAATAGCAAATGGACAAGAAACATGCCTTGCGTATGACCAACCCTTGTCCAATCCTTAGCAACACATGGTCCCTTGATATTGACAGGATTATCCCTGTAGACGCCTGAGCACCAGTAAGGTGATCTGGGTAAAATCAAAACCAGTTAGGCGAGCCATTTTTAGGACTCAAGTAGCACCTCATTCTCAGGCTGTTACAGTGAAACACCAGCACAAATGGTCAAAATTAATATGAGAGGCCCCAAGCCACCTGAACATTGTTTTGCAGCACCCAAATGTGCTAGAATTGTAAAATCTTTTTACTCTGATAATGAAATAGTTTTGACTGTGCTTTTGGAATCTGTTTGTAGATGGATGATAATAATTGTTTTATAAATGTTGCACTTATCTTGCAACAAATCAGCATTTCTAGGATGACTAGTTTTGCATATCTAATTATGTTGAATTTTTATATAATCATTTTAATTCAATGTGATATATGTATTAATATTTTAAGATATATGTATATATGAACATATTCACAAACAATATTGATCTATAGTTATTTTTTATTCTAGTGTCTTTAAATTTGGAAACAGGGTAATGATGCCCCTGTGATGAACGACCTAAAACCTGAGCTGCGCAGGAGGAAGAGAGTGGCATGGAATGCCTTCAAAGGCATCAGGAAATAGCTAAAAGGACAAAGAACCTCCGGCTCTGGGCACAACTCTTCACTCCACCATTCTCCCTGCTTTAACATACACCTCAGAGATCTGGGCTCTACGAAAAGCAGGATGAGAATGCTATTCGGTCTCTCAAAGAGGAATCAAAAGAGCTCTGCTTGGAATATCACGCCTCACTCAAGGAAAGAAGAAATCTGGAGCTCCGACCTCTGTTGCTGTTCTAGAGTCAGGGACGCTGTCTCGTTTGCCAAAGCATCGAAAATCAGATGGGCTGGACATGTAATGTGATTTGGAGATGACCGCTGGACTAGAGCTGTTACCAACTGAATCCCATGGGTTGTCAAAAGATCACGTGGCTGCCCACCTACAAGATGTTCAGACTTTTTCTCAAGACCCTGAACTAACGGTTTGAGGCTCTTCGTATTCCTTAAGCAACCAGATGCCATTGGGCTACATTGGCACGTTATAGAGTCAAATGGAAAGGTTACTGGCGCCCGCTCGAGCAAATCAATGAATAATGGGATGTCAAGTGATCAAGTGATCAGGGTAATGCTGACACTTTTTTTCAGAAGATATTTCCTCTGATTCCGTCATCTGAAAGAGTAAATACTGGTAGAATTTTTTCTTTAGATGTTTGGTTGCATTTGCTAGTGAACATACCTGTGCTGCGTATTTTCTGTTTATTGATCTGGCTTTGTCACTGCTCTTCATCAATTTGAGAAGAATGCTTAATTCTGTTATTGTTAATCAATTTCTAGATATGTTTCATCTCAGTAATGTTTATTACTCAATAAAATAGATAGCTTTACTGATTTTCTACCTTCTGAAATTCTCCAGTTCTGACAGAGGGTGTGTTGATGTTAGTAGCTGCTGAGAGTGATTTCATCTCTTTCTTAACAAATATGTCAGTCTTTGGCCTCACAGAATTGTATTAACAGACAAGCACAGGAGACAGGCTCATCCACACCCAGGGCTCTTCCCTGTTGATGGTTGTTGGTCTGACATAGATAAAGACTGGGCCCCCTGGGTTGAACTCAGAGCCACAGCAGAGCTTGGCAAGCTACCCATGGTGTATTCGATAAGCCAAAAACAGTATCAATAATGGACCTCATTCCCAAAAAATTAGAGACATTACTGGCACCTGCTCAAGCAAATCGATGAACAATGTGAAGTTAAGTGACAAGTGAGACAAGCACAATTAATGATTGCCATAGAGATAGGCTGGGGTGAAGTAGTGGTCAGGAAATAAACCGGGGACATTGGTGGAGGGAAATGTACACCAGTGAAGGAACAGGTGATGGAACATTGTATGACTAAAACCCAATCATGAAAATCTTTGTAACTGTGTACCTCATGGTGATTTAATAAAAATTAGAATATTTTATAAAACATCAATAGCAGTATTTTGAATTGGTATAAGGTTAGTCAAAACGCAAGAACTTTGTGTGATTTTTGGGACGCAAGGCATATTTCCAGATGACATCTGATAAGGGCAAGCGAGTGTAGAGACTGATATCTCCCCAACAGCCTCAGAATGGGAACACAACCTGACAACACTGACTAGAGCCTCTTTTTTAAAATTTTTTATTTTTACAATTACAAAAATATACAATTAAAAAGTTCATATTTGGGTTTTGGTCATACAGTGTTCCAGCACCCATCCCACCACCAGTGCCCATCTCCCACCACCAATGTCCCCGGTTCCCTCCCCCCCTCCTCCAGCCCCTCCTCCATGGCATGTTCTTTATTTCTCTCCATTTCTCTCTCTTTCTCTTTTCCTTTCCCTCCAGACTATGGATTACAGAACATACATTAAAAGGTTGTCATGTGTATCTTTTTGCCTCTATTTAATGCTCAGTTCTAAGTTGGTATTAGTACCCTCGACAATTGTTAGCACACTGTTCCATTTTCTGTCTTACCTAGCCAGCTTCTGCACCTCAAAAGAAACAGTGACTAAGATACAAAAAGCAGTCCACAGAATGGGAAAGAATATTCACCCAATAACCATTTGATAAGGGGTTAATATCCAGGATATATCAGGCTCTGGTAGAACTTTAAAAGAAGAAAACAAACAACCCCGTCAAAAAATGGGGGAGAAGAAATGAACAGAAACTTCAGCAAGGAAGAAATTCGAATGGCCAAAAAACATATGAAAAAAATGCTCATCATCACTAATCATCAGAGAGATGCAAATCAAAACAACAATGAGATACCACTTTACACCACAGAGACTGGCACATATTCAAAAGAGCAAGAACAACAAGTGCTGGCGTGGGTGTGGGGAAAAGGGGACACTCATCCATTGTTGGTGGGAATGCTGGCTGGTACAGCCTTTCTGGAAAACAATATGGACATTCCTCCAAAGACTAGAAATCGAACTCCCATTTGACCCAGCCATACCACTCCTGGGAATCTACTCTGGGAAGCCAAAAATATGCAGCGGAAACACCATCCCTACTTTATGTTCATAGCAGCATTATTCACAATAGCCAGAATCTGGAAGCAACCAGAGTGCCCGAAAATCAATGACTGGATAAAGAAGCTTTGGTACATCTACACAATGGAATACTATGCAGCTGTTAGGAAAAATGAAGTTATAAAATTTGCCTATAAATGGATGGACATGGAGAAGATTATGTTGAGCGAAATTAGCCAGGAGAGAGACAGATACAGAATGACTGCATTTATCTGCATAACATAAATATATATATGTACATATTATGATACCAATATCCAAGGTCAAGTGAAACATATATCAGGAGGTCTTGTCAAAGGTGGAAATTATCACAAACGTGTGGGAGACTAGAGCCTCTTTGATCCAGCAGGGAACCAAAATGAACAAGGTCTTTAATTGAGACCCACTGAAATAGAGAAATAATAAATTGTGTGTTTTTAAGTAAATAACAACAATAATAAAAGTAATGGTAGACAGTTATTTATTCCTGATAACTTTTCTTGCTAATAATTTATGTTTCATTTTTCAGTCTGTTCTGTCTAAAATTAATTCAGTTAATCTAGCCTGCTTTTATTAGTGTCAGGATGGTATATTTATTCACCTTGTTTAATTTTAATTTATATCTGCTATTCTACTTAAAGTGACTTCTTTGTGATGGCATGTCCTTTGGTCTCTTTTCTTGACCTATTCTGACAATCTCAGTAATCATGTTTAGACCTTTGACATTGAAAGTGATTACTTATGTAGTTGGATCAATATTTACTGTAACTTCACTGTTTTCGATTCATTGCACTTGATGTTCCCTAATATTGTCTTTCACTATGCTTGTTTCCTATGTTGGTTTCCCACCTTTTATGCTGTTTTTTGTTGTAGTGATCAGGATTTATACACACTTGCTTGTGTTCACCCTAGGTTGCACACTTCTGTTGTACTTTCTGGAAGACACATACTCTCATTCTTACGCTTGCATATATTCTGGCTGCAGTAATCCCAGATGTCCCCTTATTTATTTGTGGTGCTGACATGCACACAGGCAAAGGGTGACACACCTGGGTCCATTGATCTCATATCTTGTCAGGGATTGCGCACTTTAGGTGGGGAGCTCACACTGTGATGCATCACAGGTTGTATACTCTTTTTTCATACTGGGTAATGCCAGACAGTAGAGCTACATGAACCATGTTTGATAAATTTAGGTGGCACCAGGTGTGAAACTCATGTCCTAACACTAGTGAGGCAGGGTTTTTTGCTACTAGACCACACTTAGCCCCATGCCTTTTTCAATTTCAGTTGAACTTTTTGGAATTTTAATTCATTCCACATTCTTCTTTCTTAACATACATGTTTTTATTCCTTTCTTTAGTGTTTCTGCAAAGGTTTATAATATACACTTACAATTAATCCAAATCCATTTCTTATAACACTATTTCATGTGTACCTTATAATAATAAAATGATTTTGATAGCTCCCTATGTATTATAATAAAATATAGGCTGTATTTCTCTTGTACCTTATAACATTGCTGTTATTTTTCTATAAAATAAGTAAATATAATGTAGGGGCCGGAGCAATAGCCCAGAGGGTAGGGCGTTTGCCTTGCACACAGCTGGCCCATGCTGGCCAGGGTTCGATCCCCGGCATCCCATATGGTCTCCCGAGCACCGCCAGGAGTAATTCCTGAGTGCCGAGCCAGGAGAAACCCCTGAGCATCGCTGGGTGTGACCCAAAAAGAAAAGAAAAGTAAATATAATGTAAAATATATACATAGATAATAGACTACATTATTTGCATTATTTTGAATAAACTATTATTTGACAGGTCAATTAAAATAAAAAAATAAATTATTTAATCTTAGTATTTAATTTTTATTTTATGCCAAAACCTAGTAACACATATGGACCACAATTCCATGACTTGAAGAATGGTTTGAGGCTCTTCCTGTCCTTGGAGCAAGCAGATGCCCTTGAGTTTCACTTACTTGTGACAGGATATATGGAGCTGTTACTGGTGCCTATTCAAGCAAATCGATGAACAATGGGAAGACAGTGATACAGTGATACAGTGAATTTTTGTTTTTAACTTTGATATTTTTTCTTTAGGTTGATCTAAATATGTGACTGATAATATTCCCTTTTCTAAAAAAATCATCTATAACCTCTTTTTTGTATAGTTGGGGTCAAAACCAGTGGTGCTCAGAGGTTACTCCTAGGTCTGCACTTAGGAATTACTCCTGCCAGTGCTTGTAGGGCCATATGGTCTGCCAGCGATGTAACCTGGTTTGGCTGCAAGCAAGGCAAAAGCCCTACTCATTTTCTTATTGCTGGTCCCTTATGTATCTTGTTATGTAGGTCGACTAACAGAAAATTCTCTTAACTTTTCCGAGACAATATTTTATTTGTTTATTTTCTCTTTTATTACATTGTTGGTATTGTAATTTTAAGTCATAACTGGCAGTGCTCATGGCATACTTTTTTTAGATTTTGCTTTTTTGGGTCATACCTGGCAATGCTCAGGGGTTACTCCTGGCTCTAAACTCAGGATTTACTCCTGGCGGTGCTCAGGGGACCATATGGGAGGTCAGGGAATCAAATCCGGGTCAATTGCCTGCAAGGAAAATGCCCCTACACGCTGTGCTATCACTCCAGCCCAGCTCATGGCATACTCTTGACTTTGAGCTCCTGAACCACTCGGGCATAGCTCAGGAGACCATATATGGTGTCAGGGATTGAACCAGGTTAGCTGCATGCAAGACGACTGACTGTTCCACCCACTGTACTATCACTCTGACCCCAAAACATTTTAATTTGAAAATATATTTTCACAAGATATGGGTTGTAGGCTACTATTATATTTTTCTCTCAACACTAATAAATTTACTCCACTCTCTTCTCATTTGCATGAAGGTTTCTGAGGTTAAGCAAGGTATTATTTTTATTTTTGTTCTCCTGTAAGACAATTTTTCTCTGGCTTATTCTAGATATTTTCTTTATTTCTTATTTTCTATGGTATAAAATATTATTCCAAATGCAGATATTTGTTATTTTAGGTGTCTGGTTTTCATGGATCTGTAAGTTGATGTCTGACATTAATTTGGGGAAAATCCTCAGTCATTACACTCTTTACTTTCTACTAATAAACAGTATTTGTATTATACTTTTCCCATGATTATATATACCCTGTTTTATTTTCTTTTTTTTCTTTTTGGGTCACCCCGGCGATGCTCAGGGGTTACTCCTGGCTCTGTACTCAGGAATTACTCCTGGCGGTGCTCGGGGGACCATATGGGATGCCGGGATCGAACCCGGCCAGCACAGGCTGGCCGCTGCAAGGCAAACGCCCTACCACTGGGCTATCGCCTCCAGCCCCCTACCCTGTTTTTTTTTTAGTTTCTGCTCTTTTGCTCTTTAGATCTTGAAGATTCCTTGATAAATCCAAAGGTGCAGATCAACTCAAGTAATGTAAGTACAACTGTCTAGAGTTGTATAGTATTACTATATTTTTACCATCACTCAATACCCAGGACAATGAAAAAATTAGGACTGTAGAGACAGGATAGTGGGCAGTTTTTGCCTTATATGCAGCCAAACCAGGTCCTATCCTCAACTCCACGTGTGATCGCCTGAGCATCACCAGGAGTGATCGCTGGGCACAGAGCCAGGAGTAAACCCTAGGCAAGGTTGGCTTATGTATCTGCAAGAAAAAAATAAAGGGCTGGATGTGGAGAGATAGTAGTACAGTGGGTAAGGAGCTTGTCTTGTGAGCAGCTGACCTGGGATCATTTCCCAGCATGTAATATGTTTCCCTGAGCACTGCCGAAGTGAACACTGAGCACAGGACCAGGATAAGGTCTTGCGCACCGTTAGATTTGTCCCCAGCCTACAAGGAAATAACTCATCAAACTATAAAAGACAAATGTATAATAATTTGCTATCACAGAATATATTTTAGCTATTTTTAGTTTATTATGTCTGTCAAAGACATTCATTATTTTTACCTTATCCTTTACAACTAAAACATAATACTTTATCGTTTCTGATATATTAATTATTGATATGCCAGTCAGACAGATGGGGTTTTAGTTTGATCTATGATCTCAATGTTATGATTACTTTTACTCATTCACTTGTATCGCTGCTTTGTCACTTGCCTTCCCGTTGTTCATCGATTTGCTCAAGTGAGTACCAGTAACGTCTCCATTCATTGGGAATGAGGTCCATTATTACAGTTTTTTGGAATATTGAATACACCACAGGTAGCTTGCCAGGCTCTGCAGTGGCTCTGGGTTCATCCTAGGGAACCCAGTCTTTTCTTTTTTTAATTTTTTTAATTTACCACCATGAGAACAACATTACAAAGATGTTGATAATTGGGTCTCAGTCATATATTGTTCCAGCACCCATCCCTTCACCAGTGCCCCATTCCCACCACCAATGTCCCCACATTCCCCTCTCCCAGCTCCAGAGCAGGCATTTCTTCCTTTGCTCCATTTCTCTCTGTCTCTTTCCCTCTCTCCTTCATCTTCCCTATCCTTATTATACCATGTGATATATAGAATTACAAGGATGTTCATAATTGGGTCTCTACAATACAGTGTTCCAGAATCCATCCCTCCACCAGTGCCAATTCCCACCACCCAATTCCCAAATACATCTACCCAAGCCCTGCCCCCATTGCAGGCTCATTTTACTTATCTATCTCTTTGTCTATGTCCAATATTTCCCATTCTCTTTCTATTACTCTATATGGCTCGTCCTATGAATACTAATAATGTATGATGTATCTATCTGATTATTTAATAGTGAGTTCTAGTGTGACATCATAATTCCTCATTCCCCATAACCTCTCCAGTTTGATGCAAATAGAATGATCGTTGAAGTGTACAAGTGAGAAAGATCCTGAAAGGACCTGGAGCAACAATACATTGAGTCAAAGATTAAACAGCAGCGGCTGAGCCTCTGCGCACCCATGCAGCCTTGGGTCTGGAGTCTCTGTCTTGCGGCACTTGGCTGTGGTGGCTGGAGCTCAGGGCCACACCCACTGGGCCCGGAAGCTGGGGACTGAGTGGAGGCCCTCAATCCTTGCTCCCGAGTCCAGCAGCGGCGGCTGCTGCATGGCAAGCAGACCATCAACAATCCAGGACTCACCGTGCAGAGCCACAGAGGGTTTAGACAAGCCTGTCTCCTGTCTTCCACCTGCTGATGCAGCCGGACATCACAGCCACACCTGCAACACTTCAAGTGTTATTTACTGATCAAATCACTTGATCACTTGATCACTTGACATCCTGTTATTCATCGATTTGCTCAAGAGGGCACCAGTTAACATCTCCATTTGACCCTATCACATGCCAGTGTAGCCCAATGGCATCTGGTTTCTTCAGGAATATGAAGAGCCTCAAATCATTCCTTCAGGGTCTTGACGAAGAAGTCTGACCATCTTGTAGGTGGGCGGCCACGTGATCTTTTGACATCCCGTGGGATCCAGTCGATAACGGCTCTAGTCCAGCGGTCATCTCCAAATCACATTACATGTCCAGCCCATCTGATTTTTTGATGCCTTGGCAAATGAGACAGCGACCCTGACTCTGGAATAGCGACGGAAGTCGGAACTCTGATTCTTTCTCTCACTTGAGTGAGGAGTGATATTCCAAGCATAGCTCTTTTTTTTTTTTTTGTTTTTGGGTCACACCCGGCGATGCTCAGGGGCTACTCCTGGCTATGCACTCAGGAATTTCTCCTGGCGGTGCTCGGGGGACCATATGGGATGCCGGGATTGAACCCAGGCCGGCACAGGCCGGCTGCGTGCAAGGCAAACGGCCCTACCCACTGGGCTATTGTTGCAGGACTCCTAAGGGCCGCTGCATCTGCTCTGGATTGCCTCCCACAAATCCTCCGTAGATAAGGGGGTAGTCTAAATGTGGCAGTTTATCCGACCATGTATGCTGTACTGGCTGGTATAAATATTCTCCCATGCTATCACAATCATCGTGGGACTAGCTAGATTTTACCAGCATATTAGCCTGGCCACATAGGACACCTAAGTAATTAGACCAGAGAGAAATGCTGTTTGCTTCCAAGCAAACAAGCATGGCTCCCTGATATACTCAAAGGCAACTAAAATATAAAACTACAATGAAGTAGAGGAGACTTGTGAAGGCTTGGAGAAATATTTAACTGGCATTGGTGTTGGTCAAGGTACAGAGACATGCCATCTCAGAAACCCCTTCTCTACACTACAAAAGCATTCCTAAGCAGATTTCGGCTCAAAACATTAGCACAGTAAAGGCCCTAGGTGAGGTGCAGGGAGAGATTACCTAAGGGCATTGGACCCTCCCTGCTTTCCATAACAGTGGGAGGAAGGTCTGAGTTACAGGGATATAAACTAGCCGGTTCCGCTCTCGCTTCCTTCTTTCTTGTGGGATCTCTCTCCTTGTGAGCGTTCATTCCCCTTGGAAGCTTTTACACGTGGTGGTCGCCATCTTGGCCTACACGTGGCTGGGGTTCTAGCCTGGAATCCTAAGCATCGGGTTTTTCCTTTTGCTGATTTGTATGCCTGAACCTGTGATAAGTAAAGCCTTTTAAAACTGCATCGGATTCCTGAGTTTTCATCCATTCCTCGCCGGCTTCGGAGGTAGAAGGGAACCTCGCTTCCCGGCAATGTCGGGGACCCCGGCGGAGCGCCCTGACAGGCTATCGCTCCGGTCCCCTCCAAGCATAGCTCTTTTGATTCCTCTTTGGGAGACCTGGATAGCTTTTTCATCCTGCTTTTGTAGGGCCCAGGTCTCTGAGGAATATGTTAATTCAGGGAGAATGGTGGAGTCAAAGAGATGTGCCCAGAGCCGGAGGTTCTTTGTCCTTTTAGCTATTTCTTCTATGTTTTTGAAGGCGTTACATACTGCTCTCTTCCTCCTGCACAGCTCAGGTTTTAGGTCGTTCATCATGTTGCGTTTTCGACCTAGGCACACATAACTGCTGTATTCAGAGATGTTTGTTCCATTGAGAGTGAATGGGGCCTCTGGAACTAGTTCATTTTTCATGAACATAGTTTTTTTGAGATTCAGCTGTAGACCTCTCTTTCCACATTCTTGGTCGAAGTCAGCCAGCATTTGTGTTGCTTGGTTAGTGTTTGGTGTTATTAGAACGGTGTCATCAGAGAAGTGGAGGTGATGTAGTCGCCAACTGTCTATCTTCATTCCCATTCCTTCCCATTCTAATTATCATATGATGTTCTCGATGGTGGTGCTGAAGGGTTTTGGTGAAATGATATCACCCTGCCGATCCCCTCTTTTGATCCTCTCACTGATCAAATAACAAGGTAAATTAGAAAACACAGAAAAATGACCAAAGAGGCAGTATAGCGGGTAGGGAGCTTGCTTTGCATGCGGCAGACTAAAGTTTGATTGCTGTAAACCTATTTAGTCCCTCAGACTCTGCTAGGAGTGATCCCTGAGCATTAATTATCTGTATGAAAATGAATGAAATACTTTAGATAATTTAAAACATATTTCAAAATGACTTTATAACTGCAATGAGTATAAGGTCATAAAATGGGTATATTAAAGTACTCTAGGTTATTAATTCTCCATTATTGACATCTATTAATGTCAATACATTATGTGGCTGTCCACCTGCCTACCCACCTGGTCGATACATTACGTGGCCGCCCACCTACAAGATGGTCAGACTTCTTCGTCAAGGCCCTGAAAGAACGGTTTGAGGCTCTTGGTATTCCTGAAGCAACCAGATGCCATTGGGCTACACTGGCACGTGATAGGGTCAAATGGAAATATTACTGGTGCCCGCTCATGCAAATAGATGAATAACGGCATGTCAAGTGATCAAGTGATTAATTTGCTGAGAGTTGTACACATTTAAATTTAGTGCTTCATGGCCATGTAATTCTCTTTTTTGGGTTACACCTGGCTCTGGACCCAGGAATTACTCCTTGATGTTTGGAAGACAGTATGAGATGACAGTGATTGTAACTGAGTCTGCCACTTGCAATGCAAACACCTTCCCCCTGTACTATCACTCTGACTTGCAATGTAATCTTTATAATTAATTTCTTCCTCAAACAGATATTAAAGATAAAATATTATTCCGGGGACGAGGAGAATGCGCTTTTCCCAGCAGTGCTCAGAGCTTACTCCTGGCTCTGTGCTCAGGGATCACTGACTGACCAGGCTAGAGCACTATATGGGGTACCAGGGCACCTCATCTGGGCAGCAATGTGCAAGACTAGTGCATTACCTGCTGTCCTAATTCTCTGGATTCCCAAATATAAATTTTAAACAATTTGCATTTAAGGGTAATATTTTCCATTCTTTTTCCTTCAAAAAAATTTTTTTTTGGTTTTAAGTTCATGCCTAGTGATACTCATGGTTTACTCCTGCCTCTGTGCTTATGGATCACTTCTGCTAAGGTACTTGTGCTGCTAAGAGAAGCAGGTGACCATGGATCAGCCGCCCCAAAGCTAAACAACCCCTATACTCTCTCTCTCTAGCACCAAAGCTTTCAATTTGTGTCAGTAAGATAAAAAAAAAGGAATAATGTAAAGAAGAGAAAGTTCTAGTCTAAAAAGATGCTGCTGCTTTTTGCTTTGGGAGACACAGCCGGCGCTGCTTTGGGCGGCTCAATGTGTTCGTAGCAATGATGGGATCAAATGCCAGTCTGCAACGGGTACACACTAGCCTTGAATGAATCTCCTTTGTGTGCTTCACCTGGGAATCCTTACCGCGACAGCAAAGCTCTTATACTGGAGGGAAATAGCTCACTAGCACACAGATGTGCCACGGGAGGGAACGTGTCTGTCACCCCCACAGTGGTTGACCGTTAATTTATCCCCCAAACTACACGGTCCCCTGAGCACTGCAAGGTGTGCCCCTCTTTGTTTGAAGATTGAACCTGGGTGGGCCATTTGTAAGACTAGCAACTCATTACTCATTTTACTCATTAGTCTTCTTATATTAGTCAGTTGCTATGTTAGTTTTCCTTAATTTCCTTTACATTCTCAATTATAAAACGTGCTTCTACTTTCTCCTATTATTCTTTTTCTTACTTTGATATCCTATTTTTATTCATTTGATTTTTACTTTTTATTTTTAAGATTAATATGATATACAATTTGTGCTAAAAACAAAATTTTGACTCTCAGTTTGATTGTATAGAATATTGCCAATAGCTTAAATCATTATCATTACTATAATCTAAGTAATAATTATGTAAAGTCAACAATTACACTTTGAGTATATTATTTCATTTAATTTGTAAGAAATCAATGTTGCAATCTCTGGTTCTTATGAGAAAAAATTTCTAAATTATTGTCAAGAGGATAATCTTTTAAGTTTAGAAATAGCTCAGTGCTTTATATTTTATCAATCTGTACTGAATTTTTACTTTACTGAAAATTCTATAAATATTTATCAATTTTTCTGTTGAGAGACAAAAATTATTTTAAGTCATTTTACAAATGCTTTTCATCTGCTTATATTTTCTCTATATTTGCAAGTTTCTTTTAAATAAATCTCTAGAAACACATACTAAATTCATCATGATTTTTGATTTATGCTTCTCTGTCATCATTGGTTCTTGTACTAATGTACTTATTTATTTGTATTATATCTTACCCATAATTATAATTGTTATACAAGAATAAGTTTTATTTTATTTTGAATTTTATAAACAAGATATGAGTATATATATAATCTTTGGGGATAACTATTTTTCTTAACACCAAGTTCCTAAAATTTATTCTGTGTTGGCACATGTGGATTTGGTTAACTTATTTTTGCTGTAATATAATTCTATCTTATTTCAATATACTGTAATTTATCATTTTGGTGATATACATTTAATAGTTTTATTATTTTGTAGTGTAAAGAAAGCCAAAATTAGTATTTTATACACATTTTATGAGTATAAGATTTAATTTAGATGTACTCATGAAATCTCTAGGCTATAGAATATGTAGTTAATTTAAAAATATATAGCAAAAATGTCTTATAAGGTGATAGAACCAAATATGTTTCTACTAATAGTGTACCAGAGATTATATTAAATTACATATTTCTAAGGCTTTGATATTCAATAACTTCTTAGTTTTTGTCACTTTAGTAGGTTAGGGTTTGTCTTGATTATTCTTTCTGATGGTTAATAAAAAAAGAATTTTACTGACATATAATAGTATATAATAATGAATATTGTTTCTTTAGTTTGGGGCCATACCTGATGTGTCTTTGGGATTACTCCTGGCTCTGCACTCAAGGATCATTCCTGATCCAGGATTAGGAACATATGTGGTACCCAGCATTGATCAGCCACATACAAGGGAAGTTTTGGGGACTAGGTAAACAAATAAA